>JAOWBW010001361.1:399584-444269 GCA_026119855.1 Campanula takesimana | reverse complement strand
ATGAAGAGTAAATTTGAAATGAGTATGATGGGAGAATTGACATTCTTTCTTGGACTCCAAGTCAAGCAATGCCATGATGGGATCTTTATCAACCAAGCCAAAATACACTAAAGATTTGATAAAGAAGTTCGGGCTTGAACCGCTAAACCAGTTGATACACCAATGCCTAAGACCTGCAGTTTGGATCGAGATGACCATGGTAAGAAAGTTGATCAAACTCTTTACCGAGGTATGATTGGCTCTCTACTTACTTAACTGCTAGTAGGCCAGATATCATGTTTAGTGTTTGTGTTTGTGCTAGATTTCAAGCTGACCCTAGGAATCTCATCTTATTGCTGTTAAAACGTATTATTAGATATTTATGTGGATCTGTTAACCTTGGACTTTGGTACTCCAAAAATCTTCATTTGATCTATTAGGTTATTCAGATGCTGACTTTGCAGCATGTAGATAAGCAGAAAGAGCACAAGTGGTACTTGTCAGTTCCTTGGAACGCAGCTTGTGTCATGGTCCAGCAAGAAACAAGCGTCGGTTTCAGTCTCAACCGCTGAAGCTGAATATATAGCGGCTGGAAGCTGTTGCTCTCAAATTCTCTGGATGAAACAACAGTTGGAGGACTACGGGATATTTGAACAAAACTGCCCTATCTACTGTGATAGCACTGCTGCAATATCCATCTCCAACAATCCAGTTCAGCACTCAAAAACCAAGCACATCGACATAAGATATCATTTCCTCAAAGACCATGTTGAAAAGAAAAATATTTTTCTAGCAAAGGTGGGACAGATGATCAAATTGCTGACATCCTCACCAAACCGCTTGAAAATTCCAGGTTCTATCATTTACGAGGAGAAATGGGTATGTTAGAACTAACTTAAGATATCATATCTATATATATTATTTCTAATATCTTTTGTTTAAGTGTTTTGGCTATGCTTAGAAAAATCATCTAGTGTGCGGTTCTGTCATCATTAAAACCGCATCAATAAATGGTTCGGTACAAGATACTCCATCAAACTGATGAGTCAAAATGAATGAAATCGGTTCTTTCAAAACCGACAAGAAAGCAAAGTCATTCGGTTTAAACATATAAACCGCCATCAGATTAGAGAGACATCAGTTTCATGAAAACCGCTGAAGATGTAAGGTAAGTCGTTTGCTCAATCAAACTGCTCAGGTATGAAATTGCATTTTAGTCCCTACTTTATGTCATATCAATTATAAGGACCTTTTGGCAATTTTCTCTGCCGCATTAAATTCTATGTGACGTGGACGCCAACTGGAGACCATCGTGCGCCGTTCTCGTCGTTCCATTACCCGAGGAACAGTTATTTGAGTATAAAAGACAAGTTTATTTCTTTTTACTTTTTACCTCTTCTTTCATTTTCTCTCTCTCTCTCTTCTGCAAACCTCTGTTTTCTTCTTCAAATTTCTCATACTCTTTTCAAAATTTAATGGAACCTAAGAAATCGTCCGTGTCCAATGCTCCATCTACATCTAAACAAACCAAGATGATATGGTATGATTTCTTGAACCCTTCACTCTAGCATTTCATCCTTTTCCGCCATTGTTGTTCGTAAAAGCTTGTTCGTATTTTTTTTTTTTTCTTGCTTTTTCGTTCAATTTTTGGTTGATTATGCTTACATATTTTCATATATGCTGGGTTTGATGCTTATTTTTGTCTTTTGTTCAATTTTTGAACAATTTTGATTTTTGGGTTTTTCGGGTGTTCTTTCGTATTTCTCTTGATACTATGTTCTGGGTTTGTTATTTGAACTTGTTCTTTTAGAACTTTGTTAGTATCTGCTCTTTTCGAGTCTTTTGGTATACTTCTTTCATGTTTTGGTTAAGTTTTTGTTTTGCATGTTTATCCCATGTTCATCATGTTCTTCATGCATTCAAATCCTTTTTCAAATTCTTTTCATGTCTAGTTTTGGGTGTTTACCATTTTACCCCTGTTTTGCTTCAACCGCCTATTTCATTGTTAGAATTCCTTGTAGCAGTTTGAATGCTTGGTTTATCAAACTGCTTGCACCAATCTCTTACTAACTTTGATTATTTTAGGATGAATCCAACTTTGTACCTGGATCTCAAATCATTAAAGCCGAATTCGAAGCTGATGCAGTTGGAAGAAAACTGCTTGCCTTCTTGAATCATCGAAACTGCTGCCCCTATTCCAATTAGATGAACCGAAGTTTGACAAAAGCTTTGTGCAGAATTCTTTGACAATGGGATTGTCTGTGTGGTACCTCTGTTGAATGGTAAAGGTGAAGAAATCAGGGATTTAGAGTCTGGGGAAGTTAAGACTGAAAATGCCATCAAGTCCACTGTCAGGACAAAAGATGTGGTTTTATCTGCTTCAAAGGTTGCTATCCTGGGCTGGTTTAGAAAATTTGGAATTCTTTCCATCAAACCAGAGTTAGTCAGCCGAACTACTGAGGAGCTCTTAGGGTTTCTGTCTTCAACACTAAGTCCACCCCCAAGAAGGAGTTTGGAGAAATTATGGTAATGTTGTGTGATTTAGTAGATACTGGAGTGATGTGCAAGAATGGCAATCACAACAACTTCACTACTGAGCAGTACAACTACTGCGTGGCTATCTACAAGGGAAGAAGCTGCACTGGCCAAGGATCATCATGCAAGAAATGATCAATGCCCTCAGCCGCCATACTTCTGCCAAAGCCGCTGGAAAAACAAAGATCAGAACTCACTGCAGACTCTTACAAAGTTCCTTCATCCGGATTCTGTGATCTTTAAGGCTTCTGTGGCAAACGAAGCTGAGTGGGTGCAACCGAATGAGAAGACCTTGTTTGGGCTTCAAAACTTGATGCTTTCAGAACCGGGTTGGATGGCGGTTTGCACAAGCGGTATGGAATGCTGATCCTCTGACCTGAAGAATAGAGAGGACCCTATCCTGAGGCTCAGCTCAATAAGTCAGGCAAACCTTATGCCGGTGCCATAGCAGATCAAGCCGCAGCTACAAGAGCTAGAGAAGCAGCTCAAACTGCCACCTTGAATAGGCTAGGAGTTAGCCTGGATGGAACTGAGGCTCCAGTTGAGAGGGAGTCTGCGGTTGAGGGGGAGCTTGCAATCCCTGCGCTCAACCAGGGAAACCGCGGCTCCAAGAAAGAAGAAAGCCAAAGTTACTGACCCTTCCAAACCCTCATCCAATCTTCCTCCAAAACCATCATTACCAAAATCCTTCCTTATTTATCCAATCCCTCTTCTGAACCGCTTCCACCTTCATCTAAACCTATATCCCTTCACTAATCAATCCTCCTACCTCTTCTAAACCCAGATAAAACCCTTTCCCCAATAAAGCCAAATGTTGAAAATATCCCATGAATTTTGCACAAGATGTGAATCTCTTGAGAAAACTGAAAGCCACCACCTCTGAACCCAAACCTATCTCACCTCTAAAATCCTCTCAAACTGCCAACTATTCAATTCACTGAAGAACAGTTACAGCTAATATTTTCTACCATTCCCAACCTCAAACCCTCCACTCAACCCGAGCCTGGGCAAACCGAAGTGTCTGAGGGTGAGGTTCTAGTTGAAACAACCGAGGTATCTGCAAATGCGGTTCAGCCTGAGCAAACCGATGAGTTTGAGGCTGCAGTATTGCCTGAGCAGACTGATGTGTCTGAGGCAGTTCAAGATGAACCTGAGCAAGATGATGACAATCTTGAGGTTCAACCGCTGAAGAAGAATGAGAAGATTAATCAAGAAATATGATTTTGTGGAGCACTGGCAATCAAGGCCACCTGGTGCAGTGGACTTCACTGAGGCTCATGACAAGAAGGATCACTCACCCATTGAAGGCTCATTTGCAAAGGAGTTCAGAGAAAGAGCTGAACTGAGAAAGGCCGTGAATAGACCCCATGTTGGTGGAAAAAACGCTCCTCCTTCACTGAAACGAAAGATAGATTTTGACTCACCAGAGCGCACTACTTCACCATCTGGATACCCTACTCTGCTTTTGCTCCATCGGTTCCACCGTCGGCTCAACCGCAACTGTCAATATCTCTGCCCCTTCGGTTTTGCCTGAGTCAAATTTGCAGTTAGGACTCCCAAACCGCGTGGTTGAAAAGGAAGTGTGCACAGGACATCGCGGCTTACCTAAAGAGGTTTAGAGCTACTTCTTCCAAAGCCAGCCACCACGGAGCCATCATCAGAGCCGCCAATAAGCATGAAGAGCAACGACTCAGTCTGGTCGTCCAAATCCTTTCGCAATCTTTCCAGCCGATGAATCTCAGGCTGCTTCAGATCAACTCATTGCTTCAACTCTTGATCAAATCGTTGAAGATCTGGCAGTTGAGGTCATCTTTTCTCTCTGCTCTCAATTTTTCTTTAGGATAAATGCCATTGTATTTCCATATCTTTATAGATGGCAGTTCTCTCCTTATACTTCCATTCCTCTCTCCCAATTCCAACTTCTTTCTATTTCCCCTTCTCTTCCCTACACTTCACTTTCTGTCATTCTTACTTCCCCCTTCCTCCCTTTTTGAAAACTGATCCAGTAAGGATTCAATGTGTTCTGAGTCAGTTTTTTACCAAATCTGCATTTCTTTCCTCTCTGCCCTTCCTTGTTGATGCCATTAAGAGGGAGAATGCTATTGATGCTATTGACCCTCGGATTGGAGAGAATGGAATTCAAGATTGAAAACCCTTCTGGAGAACCAGCTCAAATTAGAACATAAGCTTGAAACTCTAAATGAGCTGACTTCTCTCAAACTTGAAGCGCCCAAGAAATTAATGAGGCTCTAGAGAAGAAGTTAGACCAACTAGCTGATCTAACGGTTTCATCAACTGACTACTTAGTTCATTATGAACGACCTGAAGAAGCTCTTACTGAAAAATCTTACAGAAGGTAAATGAACCGACCCATCTTCGTCTTAAGTCAGCTGAATATGTGTTGAAACCGCCAGCCTAGTTGAGCCTTCTGATGCTGCTCAAACCGCAGACCAAGCCGCCGCCAGGGTTCCTGATAGAACTGACTAGATTTCTTTCTATCCTTTTGTTATCAGTTTTGCCTTTCATTATTTTCCTTGTAATTTTGTAACTTCCAAAACCTTTAAAGGATTATAATGAAAATGAATGCATTGCATCTTATTCAAAAACCTTGTTTATTCAAACTACTTGTTTGTGGAACAATTCATTTTCAAAAACCCATGCACTTTAATTCATCATGGAAAAATTTTCTAAGTGTATGTGTTTTAAAACATTCAGTTTAAACATGCATATCTGATTTTCATAATCATATCTCTTTATATGCATCTGAATGTATTTCTTATCTATCTGCTTTTCATTTCCTTTGTTTGTTGATAGATTAGAAATCTATGATCTAGCATTGTGTGTGCATTTGACTTGGGACATGCAGTTTCAATACATATTCTTTTGAGCATGTTTTTACCAAGTACAATGTTTGCTCTATCATAGTGTGGTAATGGCATCAATCAAATAGGGGGGAGATTGTTAGGATTCATTGTTAGTACACCCACTGATTTGATTGACCCATTCCACGTGTCTTTTTTATGGACTTTAGTTTACATGTAATGAAGTTTTACTTCAATTTTAGACAAGTCCATTTCTAGATGTTTAGTAGTTAGGCTGAGTTATGTTCGGTTTATCCTTAGCGGTTTTTAGTGTCCCTCAAGCCGCCGTCTTCAAACCACCACCATGGTGCCTTAAGTCCTTCATCAAACCGCAGTTTGTGTCTTTGATGAACCGCATTTCAAGTTCATTCATGAAACCGCACATGCATCTAGTGGAACCGCCCCGACCAAGATATGAAGAGAAGTTATTGCTGTCATTTACTCCTTGAAGACAAACATTCGCTTTTCAACCGTAAATGAATGACTGGTGACTTTTCCTTAAACTTCAAGTCATGTTTCAGTTATTCTTGGAATGTCGGTTTGTCTAACTTTTTGAAAAGTTACCGTTGTACTTTTCCAACAACTAAAAGGACAATGTCATGTAGTGATCCAACAACTTCCTGCGACAAAGCAAAAGCAAAGGACGACAGTACAGGTCAACCAATGGGATTGTGACAGTGCATAGAACCGCCATACAATGACTCACCTTTTTTTCCAACGGTCACTAATGCCTTCACTATAAATAGCCTTCATTTTTCAACAATGAAGGTTGCTGAGCTTCAAAGAGAATATCCCAAGTATTCAAAGTTTGCTTTGAAGATTGAAAATCCAGATATTCATATCTTCATCATCTCCTTAGCAAACCCAGAGTTCTTCATCAAAGCTTAAACCCTTTAAATCATCACAACTCAGCCTTGCACAGAAAGTAATCACTTGCTCGCCATCACTTAGATATTTTGAGCTCTTGATTTATTTCCACACCACACACCCGGAGTATATTTTCTTATAGATTATATACCTCGAAAACACAGGTTGTTATAATAGCATTGTTAGGTTAGATTGTTTATTTAGAGTTTAGATTCTTTGTAATCTTGTAAAAACTCCTCTAAATCAATACAAGTCTAGTAGCTATTAGAAAATCCTAGGCTAACCACCTAGGTAGAGGACGTAGTTGTTTCAAGAACGAACCTCTTCAAATTGTGTGTCTTTGATCTTTAATTTCTGTCTTGTCATTTACACTTCTGTTTATGAGCTTTATTTACTTTTATGTGAAATGACTTGATAAATGATTTGCATACTTTTGTGATACTTCAGTTGTGCCTTGTCAGTTGCATCATTCCATTTTCAACCACTTAAACCGCCCTACTCTTCATAATTCAGTTTGGCAAAAACTGCATAAACTCCGCTGTGCATTTTATCTGAGCGGTTCTAGTGCTTTAAACCGCAATAGACCAAACTGATAAGCACTTGGTTGATTTTCAAGGGTATTTCGAAAAAGATTTTAAACCGCTATTCACCCCCCTCTAGCGGTTCTATACCCTTGTTGCCCTTTGGGACCAACACAGACCTTCGTAAACTGAATGAAAAAAGACACAAAAAATGTCAAAATCCATAAGAACAAAATCAAAATCAAAGTCTTTAATTTGCGTTAACTGATTAATGGTTGGTTAACAAGATAGCAATTTTTTTATAATGCTGTAAAATCTAAGTGATAGATTGAGCTGCTCAAAAATTGACTTCACACTGATCCAAATGCATAAACAATACTACTCTTGAGGAAATTCTATCGAATAACATCAAATTCAGTTCTTCAAAACGAGATAAAACACAAAGCAAAACATAGATAACATAAAGTAATACTAACGAAATTCCTATTTTAGCGGTATGATTTCTGGAATCTAGAACGAACACCACGACCACGTTGGGGCAGTGGTTGCCCATATTTCAAACTCGGAGATTCTAAAGGAACAAACAGAGAATTCAATCTTGTGGACGGTGGGGTAGCCGCTAATAATCCAGTATGTTCTAAAACTCAGAGTTTACAAGTTACTGAGAAGGTGAAGCTTATAAATTTTTAGTAACAACTCCAAAAATATTAGTGGAAGGGTGGTGCCAAGGCATTCTGCTAGTATGTTTTTTCTTCTGTACATACGCTCTGACACAAGCCCACTTTCTTACTGTTTCAGTATATATATTATTTCCTCTGTCCATATACTATAACGTAGTAGTTACGTAGTCTAGTACGCCTTCTGACAGCTGATTTTTTACTGTTATTAGTTACCATGATTTAGGTCAAAACGCCCATTGACTGGTTTAGAACTTGTTCAACCATATTGCCTAGATGGGGATCATGCTTTAGTCATATTTTGAAAAGATTAGTGGGGTTGTGAAATGGAACTGTTCCTTCTTTTTTACCACTGCAGCACTCTTCATATTATTGGGGACGGAAGAGCCACTTGGAGTTGCAGCAAAGTGGTGGTAGTTCTTTGGAAAGGAATTCAAGGTGGAGATTCTCTAGTTTTAAGTCCTAATATCATGTTCTGCCAAAATAAACAACTGATGAAGCGGTGCTCACAGCGGATAAGACAAACCTATATGCATGAAACCTCCGAGCAACAGAGACACAAAATCAAACACGCTACATATTTGCTGAACTAAAAAAACAATCTACTATTTGAGTAAAAATCATAGAGTTCTTACAGAAATAAGAAAATACATATTTGATCAAGAGCAAATTTAAAAATTGTTTCAACATTCATTTTGAGACAAATGTAGTACATGATGATATGAAGGTAAAGCTTGTGAATTGAATTGACAGATGAAAACATGGTTTCCAAGTTGGAGGTATTACTAGGCTGTTCATTGTATTGTACCTTATAGCTGAAATGTCAAATATCTATCAGATGCTTTGGCTTTACTCTGTCCTAATGGTACCTACAGTCCTCATAACAATGTTAAGATTGTCCTCTTACTCACCACTTTCTCAGTCCTACTTAGTCTCATATTTTGTCTTTGACACAACCAAAATATAGAAATAAAAACTGATGATCATTACAAAATTCCAAAAAATAATATTGATATTATCTTTAATGGTCAATCAATAACTAAACAAGCCAAACAAAATTTCAAGACGATAGGCAAAATTCAAAATCATGTGGGAAAAATGACCCAATGAGCATAGAATCATGCCGTGGAAATAGAAACCGCTGCATAATTTTTAGCTATGAACAATCGAAAAATGTTTAAAAAGCCACTCGAAACACTTGCATAATAGCACGGCTTAATACTTTTGTACTATTTCAGATTGCAGTCATTACACCATTTCTCAAGTTTTCTACAATACAAAAGGGCAATTTAGAAAGTTTCGCGAAAAAAAATACACAGGCTCGCCATTAATAACGGAAAAACTGATATGCGGAGCTCATTATTCATCCCGAATTTCATTTTTGCAGAAATAAACGCAAACCTAAACTGGGAGATGAGAGAAAATGGAGGCGAAAGAAGATTTCGAAATAAGATAGCATTGACAGGGGAATGGAAGGGGTTTAGGTTTCCAATTTCATGAGAACTTAAAATGGGGCTTCCAGTTAGTTAAAAAAAAAAACCCTAGATTTATTAGGGACATAGAAATTAACATTTGAGAATGGAGAATTGAGAAAGAGTGAGACGGTGAGATGATGAAATAGAGATTATACCGAGGACGGTGGCGGCCGGCGTTGGAGCTTCGTGATTTCTTCGGGCTCGTTGCTAGCGTCTCTTCTTCTCTGCAAAAGCAATTTACCTCAAACAATAAACAATGTTGCTAGAACACTACTATATATATGAGTGAGTCATTTTAATTTTCAAGGGGGGTCAATAGTAAATTTTCAGGGGGGCAAATTGGAAATATTTAGGACAAGATAAAGAATAAACAATGGAGCGGTTCCCGGGCTTTGATATTTTTTCCGGAAAAAAAAGAAGAGGGAAAGTAAATTCTTTAGCCCGCCTTAAGAAAAAAGAGGGAATTATTTCGGCGTTGCATTAGTAATTTAGCCGTTACATTAGAAAAATCTAATGTAACGCCAAAAAATCTAATGTAACGCTGAGATCAAAGCCGTTGCATTAATCAAAATGTGCCGTTACATTAGCTCTGTCGTTGCATTATACTCGTTACATTAGCTCTGGCGTTGCATTAGATGCGTTACATTAGCTCTGTCGTTGCATTAGATGCGTTACATTAGCTCCGAAATGTAGTAGTGGGAGCGTGTTTCACTTTTACCATTGAACTTTATTTTTTTCATTTTTACCATCGTACTACAAACAATGGTGTCATTTTATACCAAATTCGTTATTTTATACTCAAATTTGTTTCATTTTTACCATTGTATTATAAACAATAGTGTCATTTTATATCTATATTTGTTACAAAATGACACTATTGTTTGTAGTACGATGGTAAAAATGAAAAAAATAAAGTATGATGGTAAAAGTGAAACACAACCCAAAGTACGATGGACAAAAACGAAGTTTCCCTAAATAAAAAGTAAAAAAAAAAGATAGACATTTTAATAAAAGCTGAAATTTATGAACATTAAAAAATGTGCAAATTCATATGGAAAGAGGGGAGTAGGTTTTATTTTGACTTCTGTTATAATAGAGTCTGGCCTAATTGAAACACCACTTTAAGTTACATTAAAAAATTGAAATAATAGTCGTTATCAGGGTCATCTCTTGAATGTAAGAAAGTTAAGAGTGCACCTCCAAAGGCAACTGACTGGATTTTTCTTTGTTTGAAATGGTAAGAAGAAATAAGCTTAATACTAAACGTAGACAGCTGAATTTTTATTTTTTTTTATTTTTTATTTCTCTCATCATTCTTAATACTCCCTCCGCCCCAGAAAGATAGTTCACATTTTTTCATTGTTACTACGAGGGAACTTTGAGCAGTTATAAATGCTACTTATAATTATGTTAATGTGAATCTAAAAATTGATATTAATAATATTTATAATAGTGTATCAAGAACAATTTCAAAAATTTATTAGAATAATTAAAAGTAGCCTTAATTATTACTCAAATTCCTTCGTAAAACTCATGAAAATAGGGGGACTATCATTCTGGGACAGATGGAGTATTTGTTTTCTCTAGGGAATAAAAACAATTTAATTGCGTGACAAAACTGATAACGACTATGAAAACGGCTTCTTCATTTCCATCATTCCATGCACAAAATATCAAAATCAAGATCAAGTTGGGGGATTGATTAATTGAAATAGGTCAACTAAGAGTCCAATTCAAAATAAGGTTTATAAATATTTTTCCTATATATATTCATCTTTAAGATATTAATAGTGGTTGAGCATGGTTGTATGATGATGTAGATTTTATTTATAGTTAATGATAAGGAATTCATCAGTTTATGGGTGATTACGTTTTTTATTTTTACCTCGTAAAAAAGTATTTTAACTTGAAGTCAGTTGACCTTTTTATGAAAACTCAGAATTTTCTTAATCACCCCATTATTAACGGAATAATTACCGACCTATACAACGTACTATACCCTCTATTACACCAAATAGAACGTACTCTCTAGTGAAAACATAATGATGCGGGCTTTCGTGATTTTTTACATACATAATGCAACGGAAATGGATGACGTTAAATTTGGCTAACGAAATGACTGAGATGGACATTTTTTATGAAAAAATGGTACCTGACTAATCAAATCCATTAAACAAACTAACACATGTTAATTATTTAACGGAATGTAAAGAAATGTAAAGAAGTATAGCCCTTCATCTTCTTCAAGAAGCATACCCTCCATTACACCCAATACTCAACATAATTAAACTCTATTTCATCCTTTAATAAAACCCACTTCCAACACAAATCAATTTTTTGTTTTGTACAAATTAAGTTGTAACCCAATAATCTTGAACAAATTAGACTTTGAGGAACAAAAAAAAAAAACATTTACAAATCTAGTTCATCAGCCTCGTCGATTTGAAAAAATCGAGGTCAAGAGCAAAACCCAGATCAAGGCAACAATCGTTTGATGAAATCGCTTGAGAAACCATTTGAAGAAATCAATGTCGTAGTTCATTCTGTCGGCGGCAACGGTATTAAGTCCATGGCGACCAGATTTGAAGTTTGAAGAAAATATCCAGATCTGTGTTTAAGGAAAAAACCCAGATTCAAAATTCAAAGATATATTTGAAGAAAACCCAGGTGTTATGGGTGATTTTTATTTTCAAATCGGATTAGTAAGATCAAGGTTCGATTTTTGAGTCTACTCAGATCTGGGTTTTTTTCGAGTATTTGAGGGATAAACTCAGATTTCATGGATGATTGTGGCAATGGTGATAGTGAGATGGTGGTGAGGTTGTGTTGATGGTGGGTGGTAGGTGGTGGCGGTACTGTTAATGGTGGTGGTGGGATGAATGTTATGCTTGGAAGATGGAGAAGAAGGTAGAAATGTGTTTCTATTTAACTGGAGTAGTGTTTTTATTAATGGATGTTAGTGTATTTAACGAATTTTAAGTTTCTTTTAGCATGGCTGGTTGATTAGGATGTCACATTAGCATTCTTGTTAAGTTTATAACGCCGTTACTGTATATTGCATTATTAGTAAAAAGTGTCAAAAATACGTACATTAAGATTACATTGATTGTAAACAAAGTAATACTCTATCCGTCCCAGAGTAAGAATCTTACTTTCTATTTTGGTACGTCCCAGAGTAAGAGTCTATTTTCTAAAATGGAAAAGAATCTTTACTATTCATCTCACCAATTCTCTCTCCTACTTTACTTTTATACTCACAACACCAATCAACTTACTATTTCTTCCCACTCATTCTTTCTCCTACTTTACTTTTACACTCATAGCACTTACTTTACTTCCACCATTTTTTAATATCCGAGCAAATAGGAGGTATGACTCTTACTCTGGGACAAAGGGACTAGTACATTATATTATTGGTTGGTCATTCGCCCTATTATTAACAGTGAAATCCATTAACTTTGTAGTACATCATAAACATTTTTTTCTCGTTGTTTTTTTTTTTTTACTCACACCCTCCATTCATAATTTTTTTGTCGAATTCCATTTAAAAAAAATAAAAAATTGATTCAACTAATTCATCTGTCCGCTTGTCTTTATATTTATGCGAGTGTCTATCAGAGAGAATACTACGGTATTAAGAAAGATTAGATGGGATTAAATTAGATTGTTAGTTAAAGTTACTATAATAACGATATGCTTAAAAAACATTAACGACTCCATTTAGACCATGTACAGTGGTTTCACACAAAAAAACCATTCAACACTCACTTTATCACTCCACATCAGCTTCTCTCTCTTCCAACTCGTTCATTCAACACTCATTCAACAAAACACCCTACAATGGTTTGTTTAATCCCCCATTTAACACTTTTCCCACTCATCATCCTATACCCCACCACTTAAAATTTAATTTTTATGATTAGTGTTGAAATAGTTATTATTGGGATCCATTTCAAGAAAAAAGATGGGTTTTTTTTTTGTGTCGGAATACAATGAAACTTGCGTCAATTTAAAGAGAGAAAAAAACAGGAATTTTGGTGTAAAAAAAACATTTTTTTGTGAAATAATTGAGCTCAAATAATTGGGATAAAAAAAAAACTCGTCAGCCAATCAGAAGCCGACAAGTGTCAACACCAGAAAAAAAAAAAAAAAAGGCCCCTTCGACGCAGACGCGCCCTTGTCTGCGCGTGTAGTACACGCGCCTCTCTGGCCCAATAGAGAGGCGCCACGTGGCAAAAACGGACCCATCCTTCCCATTCACACAATGTGAATTTTTTCACAAAAAAAATTCACACTCCCCCAATTCACCAACCATTGCACACATTAAACCAAATTTTTTTTGTGAATTTCCATTCACACCATTTTTCCAACCCCATTGTAGATGGCTTAGACCATGTACAGTGGTTTCACACGAAAAAACCATTCAACACCCACTTTATCACTCCACATCAGCTTCTCTCTCTTCCAACTCATCCATTCAACACTCATTCAACCAAACACCCTACAATGGTTTGTTTAATCCCCCATTCAACACTTTTCCCACTCATCATCCTATACCCCACCACTTAAAATTTAATTTTTATTTTTTATTTTTATGATTAGTGTTGAAATAGTTATTATTGGGATATATTTCAAGAAAAAAGATGGGTTTTTTTTGTGTCGGAATACAATGAAACTTACGTCAATTTAAAGAGAAAAAAATAGGAATTTTGGTGTAAAAAAAAAAAAAACATTTTTTTGTGAAATAATTGAGCTCAAATAATTGGGATAAAAAAAAACTCGTCAGCCAATCAGAAGCCGACAAGTGTCAACACCAGAAAAAAAAAAAAAAAAAAAAAGGCCCCTTCGACGCAGACGCGACCTTGTCTGCGCGTGTAGTACACGCGCCTCTCTGGCCCAATAGAGAGGCGCCACGTGGCAAAAACGAACCCATCCTTCCCATTCACACAGTGTGAATTTTTTCACAAAAAAATTCACTCCCCCAATTCACCAACCATTGCACACATTAAACCAAATTTTTTTTGTGAATTTCCATTCACACCATTTTTCCAACCCCATTGTAGATGGCCTTACAAGAAAAAAAAGGCTCCTACATCAATACTGCAGAGCAAGGTAAAAAAAGATTCGATATACATTTTTAACAAAACATATTAGATATATATCAAAATATATTTATCAGATTCTTTTGTACAATTAAGAAATGTAAATTGTTGACTTGACTCTTCTATGCTAACAATTGGTTGATCCAGTAATATTTAAAAAATAAAAGTCAGAGGAAAATCAATAAAAACAAATGATGTGTATGTAACTACCTTTTCATAATTAATTGGTTATTTAAGGTTTTAGGGTTTTACACAATTTTTTAATAAAAAATATGTATAAATAGTTGAACCCAATGTAAATGTATCAATTAATTTGTCTATTAAACTATTAATACATGTATTCATTATGCTGAGCCATATTAATGACATAAAGAGAAATCGAGAAATGTGTCTTTTTGAGATTTATAATATTTATATTTGTGACAATTAAAATTAGAGCTAATGTACCTAGCCAGTATATAGTCCAGGTTAGAGTTTTGGAGGGAAACTGAAATAGAAAGGGGCTCTAGTGACTTGAGCCTATATATATTATATATATATATATATATATATATATATATATATATATATATATATATAGATTGCTGACTATAATTTCTTATTTCTAATATAAGAAGATGTAAATATATATAATAATTACTAAAGTACTAAAAAGAAATTTTAAAAGCCGTGATGACAAGGGTATTAGTCTAATATATTCCCTCCGTCCCAGCACATATAAAACTAGAGAAGTGGCCGCAATAACTAAGAGAAAAGTAGTGTATGTGTAGTAGAAAATGAAAAGAGAGAATGAGTGTGAGTAAATAGTAATGTTGATTGAATAAATTGAGTGGTGAAAAATGAAGAGAGAGAATAAGTGGGATTAAATGATGGGGTTTGTTGAATATAAATATATTAAAACATTTTCATTTGGGCAGTCTTAATTGTTTTGAGACGACCTAAAAAAGAAAGAATTTCTAATTGTGCGGAGACGCCAGCACGGAGGGAGTAATTAAGAAGGGTGGCCCCTATCAACCAAGTACTGTTAATGTTAATATAGTAATTAGCTTTCTAAGCTTTTAAAAGGACATGAATTTCAAATTTGGAATAATTTGTAAACACGAGTCCAACAATGTACTAATTGGCATGGTTGAAGTTCAACATAAATCAGCTTTTAATTTGAATGTAGCTGTCTTTGGGTCACTAATGCGTGCACGTCACAAGAATATTATTTGAATATATGTAGTGATACATGATTCACTTTATAATTCAATCATTTTTCGTTCACTTTTCAATCATCGCCCCTTTTAACCTTGTTTAATCACAAGTGGATTGTTACCTTGCATTATCATAGACTCATTGGCGATATTTAGTGCATAAACAAACAACCAACACCAAAAAAAAAATGCATGTATGAGCTCAAATTATAGAATTTGACTTTGAGTGGGACCGAACTATTCTCCTATAATAATTTGCATTATTTTTCTCTGACACAAAAATTAAAGAGAGAGTATATATATTTTCAATTATTATGAGTGAAAAAGAGGTTGTGATTATGATGATTTGATAGTAACACCCACAATCTAATATGTGAGTATGACAAGTGAGGTGTGATGAAAAAAAAAAAAGAGTAGACATTTAGGACAATAAGACTTGACAATGAGACACTAAAGAAGAGAATACAATGAGACACTAAAGAAGAGAATTTGTGAAAGTTGTTATGATTAGAGGGAGTAAAATGGCCAATCAATCTACATATGCAACATGCTTTCGCAATTTTTTCTTTATATAATAATGCAATGTAGTAGTTAATGACATATATGAGCAACATACATTTACATCAATTATCAAATAACACAACATATATCATTTTTAACTTTTGGCGTAAAAAAAACTAGCAGAGACTGAGTGGTACTACCACGTCAGCACCAAATCAGATCCTAGTCAACGCAATGTCAACATTGACTTTGAATTTGATGATGTATCGCTGACATGGATCTAACATGGTGATGTGGCAGTGCCATGCGAACTGCCATGTTTGTTTTTTTTTTTTACAATGTAAGTTAAAGAATTTGATAACCGGTGTGGAATCTAAACCAACTTGGGAATAAAGTGGGGAAGAAGTCTAAGCAAACGAAGAGTTCAAGATGGAATAAGAGTGTTCAAGGAGGATCAAAAGGGAGCAAAAAGGCTAAAGGGGAGAAGCACGGTCATGCCATATAAGAGTTACCAGAAAAGCTTATATTCATTATAAAAGAGAGGTACATTTATAGGAGTACAAGAAGATCAAAATCCCTAACTAATAGATCAAAATCCTATCTACATTAACTACAAATATATTTGAATATTTACAAATGAGATAATATCACTATCTTGATAGTTCTTGAGGATCACGAGAATCATGAGTTGGTTGAGGAGAGATATCCTTATCACGCCCCCGCAAGATGGACGATCCGGAAGAGAGACCGATCTTGGACATTAAGAGAGTGAATCTGGTGCAGGGTAAAGGTTTTGTGAGAGCATCGGCTAATTGATCACCACCCGATATATGTTGTACACGGAGTTGACCAAGTTGGACTTGTTCTCGAACAAAGTGAAAAGAGAGAGCCAAATGTTTCATGCGAGAATGAAAAACGGGATTGGCTGAATAGTGAGTGGCGCCTAGATTATCACAATAGATAACAGGTGAGTGAGGGAGGTTTAGGTGAAGCTCGGTGAGGAGGTTTTTGATCCATAGTAGTTCAGAAGTGGTGTCAGCAACAGCACGAAATTCCGCTTCGGTGGAGGAGCGGGCTAAGGTTCGTTGCTTTTTCGAAGACCATGCAATTGGGTTACGACCGAGGTAGACTATGAATCCAGAAGTAGAGACATAGTCTTGTTTGTCTCCAGCCCAATCGGCATCACAAAAGGCGTGAAGAGTTGTGGGTGTTTGACGGGAAAGATGAATACCCGTATGGATGGTACCATGTAGGTACCGAAGCAAGCGTTTAAGGGCTGTCCAATGCAACTCTTGAGGGTTTTGCATGAATTGTGCGAGTTTATTAACCGAGAAAGAGATATCGGGACGAGTGATAGATAGATATTGAAGACTTCCAACTATGGCACGATAGTCGGTTGGATTGTGAGGTGAGGAGTCAGAATCGGTGAGTAGTGGAGGGTAGACTGCCATGGGGGTTGAAGTGGGTTTAGAGTTTAGCATGTTATAACGAGACAGAAGATCATAAATATATTTTGATTGAGAGAGAAGGAGTCCATTATTGATGGGAGAGACCTCAATGCCAAGGAAGTATGAAAGTGGCCCAAGATCTTTAAGGGAGAAGCGAGCGGCAAGGCGAAGAATGAAAGTGGAAAGAAAAGTTTGAGAAGGGCCGGTGACAATAATGTCATCAACGTAAACTAGAAGATATAGTTTGTGAGAGCCTTGAGAGTAGATAAAAAGGGATGGATCGGCAATGGAAGGTTTGAAGCCAAATGAGATGAGATAGGTTTTGAGCTCATTGTACCAAGCTCGTGGGGCTTGTTTGAGGCCATAGATTGCTTTGGAAAGACGACAAACATGAGTAGGAGATTGAGGATTAATAAATCCCGGGGCTTGGGTCATAAAGACAGTTTCATGAAGTGTGCCTTGAAGAAAGGCGTTGTTTATGTCAAGTTGTCGGAGGGACCACCCTTGACTAAGAGCAATGGAGATTAGAAGGCGTATAGTAACGGGTTTGACAACGGGGATGAATGTGTCCGAGTAATCAATGCCGGGTCTTTGATGGAAGCCTTTGGCAACAAGGCGAGCTTTGTATCTCTGGATAGTGTTGTCGGGATTATATTTAACACGAAATACCCATTTACATCCGACAATATTGGTGGCTTCATGGGATGGGACAAGGGTCCAGGTTTTGTTGCGGGTTAAGGCATTGAATTCATCAAGCATGGCAGAGTGCCAATGAGGAGAGGCTAGTGCTTGTTTGGTTGTTTTTGGGAGACTTGTGGGTGAGTTTAGAGTGACTAGGTTGGCATATTTGGGGTTGGGTTTTACTATGTTGTTGGAAAGTCTTGTAACAATGGTCCTGCTGGGTTGATGAGGTCTAGGTTCGTCAGGGTTGGTTAGTGTGTGGGGAACAGATTGGTTTGTGGCTTCAGGTTGAATGGGTGGGTCGTTGAATATAGGTGAGAATGAAGAGGTGCGGTCGGGTGTAGGGGAGGGTCCGACCGGGGTTGAGGACTGTCCGGGCGGGTTTGTGAGGGGTGTAGCCGGGTTTGTGGAAGGTCTGACTGGGTTGATGGATGTAGATGCATGAGTGTTGGGGTCAGTGGTAGTGGAAGCAGGGATTGGGTGGGGTATGGGTGTGTTTACGGCTGGATTTTGGGGAGGAGGTACGGATGAGGTTGTCAAGATGGGAATGGTAAACGGACACCATTGTGAGGGAGTCATTGAGGAAGAAGGATTGTCGTTGTTGGTGAGAGAGGGGAATGGGAATTCATTTTCAACGAATTTAACATGTCTAGATGTGTAAACTCGAAATGTGACGGGGTCAAGACAGTGATATGCACTTTGTGTGGAAGAATAGCCGACAAAGACGCAAGGAATGGATTTTGGGGCTAGTTTATGAGGAGTGTAAGGGCGTAGCCACGGATAACAGAGACATCCGAAACTACGAAGTTTTGTTTAGTTGGGGAATTTTTGAAAAAGTCGACAGAAAGGAGACTCATTTGAAAGTGTGGGGGTGGGAAGGCGGTTGATAAGGTAGGTGGCGGTGGTAAGTGCATATGGCCACAGATTTAAAGGAAGATGAGCATGAGATAGGAGAGAAAGTCCAGTTTCGACGATATGACGATGACGTCTCTCGGAAAAACCATTATGTTCGGGTGTATGAGGAGGAGAGGTAAGATGAGAAATACCATTGTTGAGAAGAGTTGGAGTGATTTTAATATATTCACCACCATTGTCGGAGAAGAATTGAGTTATTTCTTTCCGAAAGAATTTTTCAACAAGAGCCTTAAAACGAGTAAAGGTAGCAAGGGCATCGGATTTGTGTTTTAGTGGATATAGCCATGTATACTTAGTAAAGTGGTCGACAAATATAATGTAATATTTGAAGTTGTCATGGGAGAGGATTGGGGAAGTCCAAACATCGGAATAAATAAGATCAAGAGGAGCATTAGAGGTAAGAGTAGAGATAGAAAATGGCAATTTATGACTCTTATTGATGTTGCAAGCATTACAATTTGAAAAATGACTAGAAGGAATATCTAAAGAAAACTGCTTTGTAAGTAAAGAAATAATGGAAGACGTTGGATGACCGAGTCGATGATGGCATGAAAGAGGGGAAGTGGAGATGCCGGTATGAGCTTGAACTGATGAAGGATGCCAAAGATAGACTCCTTTGTCAAGTGTTCCATGGATGAGGATCCGGTGAGTTGAGATTTCCTTAATAAGAAAAGAAGAATGAGAAAACTCAATAATAGCATTGTTGTCTTTACAAAATTGTGAAACAGAGAGAATATCTTGAGAGATACGCGGAACATGTAGAACATTATGAAAATGAAGAGTAGAGTGAGGAAGATTGAGAGAAAATGAACCTATGTTGGATATTGGGAGAGAGGAGCCATCTCCAATAATGACATCTCACTTCCATCATAGGGGATGTGGAGAGAGAGATTGTTTAGATCATTGGTGATATGGTGTGTAGCTCCACTGTCAACAAGGAAGGATTTTGGAAGAGAGTTGGTGGGAGCTTTGGCGGTGTGGGCTTGAGGACGTGTTTGAGTATTGCGGTTGGACCGAGGGTTTGTAGGAGGGGATGGGAAAACAACTTGAGGATATTCTTTCTTGAACTTGCGGCATTCGGAGATGACATGACCCACGATACAACAAAACTGACATTTTCCTTTGAATTGGGTAGTGGGGGTGTGGAGTGAAGGAAAGGAAGGAGGGTTGGGAAGTAGGGGTGGAGACGGGTTTGGTGAGGCAGGTTGTCGAGTTTGATGGGGATTGAAATAGGCGGCATGTGCAGAGATGGGGAGATGTGAGGGTTGGGTTTGTTGTTTGAGGGTTAATTCATGGTTTATCAGTTTTTCGTGCAAGGCTTCAAAAGTGATGGGGTTGTCGCGAGCTCGGATGGAGTCGATGACGGGTTTGTAGGAATCGTATTCTAGTCCTTTGAGAACTTTGGCTATAATGTCCTCGGGATCCATTGGTTTACCGATAATGGCAAGTTTGTCGGTGCACTCTTTTATGGAGTGCATGTACTCAGAAATGGGTTGAGTGGTTTTTGTGAGGGATTCTAGATGGTCTTTGATTTGAAGTATGTGGCCGCGGGATGGATTTGCATATGTGGTTTTAAGAATTGTCCAAGCCTCATGGGAGGTTTTGGCTTAGTGGACTAGTGGTGCCACGGTGGGGTCAAGGGTGCCTATAAGGGAGCCAAGGATAATTCGATCTTGGCGATGCTAAGTGATAGAGGCAGGGTTGGGTTTTTCAGTTGTGCCATCGTTGACAGTGGCAGCGGGTGGGAGGTGGGTGCCATCTACGAAACGGAGAAGATCAAGGCCAAAGAGAAGGGATGTTATTTGAGATGCCCAGGTGAGATAGGTGAGGGGTGTGAGAGTTTTGCATTGTGAGAGGTTGACTAGGATGATAGGGTTGGATGGATCGGCAGGGTTGGGAAGTGTGCCGGAGGTGGTGGCCATGGCGGCGAAGCAGCGGAAAAAAAGAGGGGTAGGGATCGGTTTTGCTCTTATACCATTTAAGAGTTACCAGAAAAGCTTATATTCATTATAAAAGAGAGGTACATTTATAGGAGTACAAGAAGATCAAAATCCCTAACTAATAGATCAAAATCCTATCTACATTAACTACAAATATATTTGAATATTTACAAATGAGATAATATCACTATCTTGATAGTTCTTGAGGATCACGAGAATCATGAGTTGGCTGAGGAGAGATATCCTTATCATGCCAGTCCATGAGCATGGTCGTGTTATTGGGAGGACTTTACTGACACAGTCGTGTCCAATATAAAGAACTGTCGTGTCATGCGATTTCTAGCCCAGATTTGGTTTCCTTTTTGTGGAATAGATTCTTTCTTGGTGGACAAGGTTTAGAGCTTCTCCTACACCTATATAAATATAGTTTAAGCCTGAATATTGTGTGCTTGAAGGAGAGAGCTAGGATACCCATAAGAGAATCACAAAAGTGTCAACGAGAGGGGTCGGGGCCCTAAGAAAGCCAGGGGGCGATCCTACAATTCATCCATGACCGAGATATGTGTGTTCTTGTAGAGGAGATATAATATATATGAGATAGATTGTCCTCGGATAGTAGCCAAGCTTAGATATTTGTGATTGCATGTGCAAAGTTGTAACAATCATCATACATTATTATAGTGTATATCCTGACTTGGCATCTCCCCCAGATGTAGTGATGTCTTGATGAACTCGGTTAACAAAGCTTTGTGTTAATTATTTAATATTATATGCGTGTGATTGATTCTCCCCACGTTAGGGTTGCTAGTATGGGCTAGGTGAGTTGGATATTATGCCCTAGGCCCTTAAGAAAGGCCTATGTGTTACTGAAAGTCCGTGTTTTATCAAAACACTCTTAAGGCCAAAATGATAGAGAAATATGCGCAGCGGAATAGATATTTTCTTAAGCCTTATAGTTGTTGTCTAACATATATATTCCTGATTTTTTTTGTCAATTTTATCTTGTCTATGTGATCAAGCAATAATATATTAAAGCAAGAAATATAAATGAAATTGAAAATTAAAGTGCAAGACAAGAAATAAAAAGAGACAAGAGGCGAGAATTTTTCAAGTGGTTCGGAGGCAAAACCCATCTCCTACATCCACCCCCACTGTTGTCAGCAGTGAGATCAATTCACTATAATCTACTCACTTTTGAGCTTACAATAATTGATAAGGCTAGTTCCTTGAACCCCCTCTTCTTAATTGTCACTACAATTAAGGAAGCTTTTTGACAAAGCTGATTACAAAAAGAAAAATAAAATACAATGAGTTTACAAAGTTTTTAAGCTTGGATGTTAGCTTGGCTAAGTGTGTGTTGTAACTGGGTGCTAAAAGCATAATGCAGGCACTTGAGTTGATGCAGGATCTTCAAGAGTTCAGTTGGTAACAAGTTGTTGTTGACAGCTTGCAAGGTTTAGGTGTAAGGGGAGAAAAAGGGATTTAGTGATGCAAGCACACTAGTGGATAAATGGTGAAGGGTAAATGGTTGGGTTCTTGGGGTGTAAACCTTAGTGTGTACAATTGGTGTTTATTGCGCACACTAGGTGAAAGCATAGTAAAAGGAAGAGTGGAAATGGTGCTGAAAAAACACACAAGAAATAGGATGGTTTGGGTACAATATATAGGGGAGGAGAATATGTAACCGTTGGAAATTTTATCCAAGCAGAGCCTTCATAGTTGAGTCAATGGTCTTTATTCCTAAAAATTAATGCCTTGTTTTATGGAAAGATGTCTTCATTTATTGGGAAGAACTTCTTTCTTCATCAACTTCAACGATCATATTCACCTAGTCAACAAAAAAATAAATCATTGCTCGTAGAAATTTGATTCACATGAGAATTTGCAGTTGACCACCTTCTCCATTTATGCCCGGTTTAAGTACTTTGCACATATCTTTCTATCTGGAGCTCGTATGCTAAATCCGATTGCATACTCTTGATCTTTAGTGAATTACCTTTCTAATGAGTCTAATATAGAATATTTTAGGACTCATTTATTAGGTGAAAATCCTCAGAGAAAAACTTGGGAAACATGAAGGAGGTCTTGGGTAACTTTTGCAACTATTTTTCTTTGCAAATTTGATCATTTAACTTTGTCCCATTAAATTATCAATCTTCACCAAAACAATAAGTTAGGACCTAACAATTTCTTCCTTTTTGGTGAAATATTGGTCATATTAATCACTTGTAAGCTTTATGTTTAACTCCGTAAGCCAAAAGTGATAACATTGAATATTGCCTCTCAAGCAGATCTTTGGTCAACTACATGAAATTTTCTGTATTGACTCTAAAGGTTCTAGGGTGTATGGTTAAGGTTTCTAGAAAGGGTTATGAGTGAAATTTAAGTGCGAAAAGACGGCTCGGGATTTCAAGTTCTGAAGAGGGAGATATTGCGTTTTTGGTGAGAGGTGTATTACAAGAGTCTGCTGTCTGGAAATGTAGGGTCTGCTGCCTACTTCAAACAGGTGTCGTTTTTCACTCATAATGAATCAAACTGTGGAGTAGATCTTGTTGGAAAGCCCTCTGTGTCTAGTTTACACGGAAAAAATCTGTTTGGGGTTTCGATAGGGAGAGAGTGAGATATTGTGTTTTTCATGAAAGGTGTTAAACCAGATTTTGGGTCAGCTGTCAAGGTTTTTGGGTTAGCTGTCAAGAGTTTTAGGGTTGCTTTCTGAGGGAGGGTTAGCTGACTGGGGTTCAGTGTTTGGAGGGTTTTCAAGGGTGTTCTCTCCGAGGGTTTGGTGTCAAGGGTTTTGTTGAAAAAGAGGTTAGGTCTTAGCTGTCAAGAGGCTCCGGTCTTAGCTGTTGGGGTTAGCTGTCCAGAACAGCAACTTCAAGCAAAATATGGTACTGATTCCCAAGGTTGTGGGCTTTGATTTTATGCTTTCTAGAAATTTTTGTGAGTCTACTTTACTCACAAAAAATCGGATTGCAATTTCATTGAACAGAGAGAGAGAAAATGCATTTTTAGTGAAGGGTGTCAAGAGGCTCTGGTCTTAGCTGTTGGGGCCGGTCTTAGCTGTTGCGGTTAGCTGTCCAGAACAGCAACTTCAAGCAAAATCTGGTACTGATTCCCAAGGTTGTAGGCTTTGATTTTATGCTTTCTGGAAATGTTTGTGAGTCTAGCTTACTCACAAAAAATCAGATTGCAATTTCGTGGAGTGGAGAGAGAGATATTTCCATTTCCGTGAAGGGTGTCAAATCTGAAATTCAGATTTCCAGCAGCTTGTTTTCAATGGAGAATGGGCTTTTTAGGTTGGTTTGTTGGTGAAATAGGGGTGATAACATGTCCTTGAAAGGTTTTCTGTTCCCCCTAAAATGGTGATATGGGTTTATGAGGAAAAATTGCTTAAAACACATTCTTTAAAAAGGCTCGGTTCCCCCTCAAATTTGTTCTTGATGCCGTGTGTTCTTCTTGCATCCAAGATTGCTTCGACTTTGATTAAGCTTGAAGATTTCACTAGTCCGTCGAGCATCCAATTGCATTCCCCTAAAATCACAAACGAGAAGAAGTAAATGATTCTTTATAATCAAATAAACAAATTTAAGCACAAGGGGAATTTCCAAATTCTAGTAATTCAAAGCCCAACATAAGCAGTCTGTGGGCATGAGGGGCTGCACTAAAAGAAGTTCCAACGAGTTTGCCGGTCAGTGCCATCGAGCCCAAGGAAGGTGATTAATCTTCCCCCTATCAATTACCCTAGGAGTCTCTAACTCGTGACCTCGCTTTGTCTTACCAAAAATAAGGAAACTTAGGATATGATCCAAGATGATCAAATAGGGTGTTCAAGCACAAAATATGTTAGACATATAAGCATGGATCTTCACGAGATGTTAAGCTCGGAGACAGTGAAGTCTCTAAGAACCATGCTCTGATACCAATTGAAAGGTCCATGTTTTTATCAAAACACTCTTAAGGCCAAAATGATAGAGAAATATGCGCAGCGGAATAGATATTTTCTTAAGCCTTATAGTTGTTGTCTAATATATATATTCCTAATTTCTTTGTCAATTTTATCTTGTCTATGTGATCAAGCAATAATATATTAAAGCAAGAAATATAAATGAAATTGAAAATTAAAGTGCAAGACAAGAAATAAAAAGAGACAAGAGGCGAGAATTTTTCAAGTGGTTCGGAGGCAAAACCCATCTCCTACATCCACCCCCACTGTTGTCAGCAGTGAGATCAATTCACTATAATCCACTCACTTTTGAGCTTACAATAATTGATAAGGAAAGTTCCTTGAACCCCCTCTTCTTAATTGTCACTACAATTAAGGAAGCTTTTTGACAAAGCTGATTACAAAAAGAAAAATAAAATACAACGAGTTTACAAAGTTTTTAAGCTTGGCTGTTAGCTTGGCTAGGTGTGTATTGTAACTGGGTGCTAAAAGCACAATGCAGGCAGTTGAATTGATGCAGGATCTTCAAGAGTGCAGTTGGTAACAAGTTGTTGTTGACAGCTTGTAAGGTTTAGGTGTAAGGGGAGAAAAATGGATTTAGTGATGCAAGCACACTAGTGGATAAATGGTGAAGGATAAATGGTTGGGTTCTTGGGGTGTAAACCTTAGTGTGTGCAATTGGTGTTTATTGCACACACTAGGTGAAAGCATAGTAAAAGGGAGAGTGGAAATGGTGCTGAAAAAACACACAAGAAATGGGATGGTTTGGATACAATATATAGGGGAGGAAAATATGTAACCGTTGGAAATTTTATCCAAGCAGAGCCTTCATAGTTGAGTCAATGGTCTTTGTTCCTAAAAATAAATGCCTTGTTTTATGGAAAGATGTCTTCATTTATTGGGAAGAACTTCTTTCTTCTTCAACTTCAACGATCATATTCACCTAGTCAACAGAAAAATAAATCATTGCTGGTAGAAATTTGATTCACATGAAAATTTGCACTTGACCACCTTCTCCATTTATGCCTGGTTTAAGTACTTTGCACATATCTTTCTATCTGGAGCTCGTATGCTAAATCCTATTGCATACTCTTGATCTTCAGTGAATTACCTTTCTAATGAGTCTAATATAGAATATTTTAGGACTCATTTAGTAGGTGAAAATCCTCATAGAAAAACTTGGGAAACATGAAGGAGGTCTTAGGTAACTTTTGCAACTATTTTTCTTTGCAAATTTGACCATTTAACTTTGTCCCGTTAAATTATTAATCTTCACCAAAACAATAAGTTTGGACCTAACAGTTACATCATAGCTTCATTGTAATAGAGATAACAAACCCAAGTATCATATCTTTTGCATGTTTATTATAATAATTAGTCCCTAGCATTTATGAAGAGCTAGCATGAGTTTAATGGATAATCATATGATGATTATGGTGCATAGGATGCGGATTAAACTTATGGGTACTTGTTGAAGAACAAGGTACTGGATAGACCCGTTATGAGATTTATGTCATGGTCAAATGTCATAATTAAATATCATAATAGTCATACCATTTGAATCCTTAGACCTGAGATTATCATGGTCTTTCACATGATGAACATTATTGACGTACTCAAACGCTATCCTTAACCAGGTAGTTATAAAGGCTACGATTAGCATGATCAGAATCTTGTAGGGAAGAATGATAAGTCAAGATGGAATTTGTCCCTCTTCGGAGTGATATCTGCTTAGACCACTCGATGAGTGAGATTGATGATAGTGCATGGCCATGCCCAAATGAATTGATGTGATCAATACCATTTGCTCATATCAGTCTACTCAAGATTGAGAAAGCATTGGACAACACAAGTTGACAATGACTTAGTCCAATATGATATCGCGTGACAAAGGGATTGTGATATGTTCTATAAGGTAACTTTGGACTTTCAAAGTTATACTATTTGGGTAGTCATAATGGCTTGCTAGAGTCCGCTTATGACTTACGGGTTCTGACTTGTTCGGACTCGTTGCCAACTTAGTATAATCCTATTGGGTCACACACAATAGAACGGATTGAAGAGGTTGGAAAAATCTGGGAATTTGCACTGTGACCGTACGGATCTCTGGGAGGAGTACGTCTCTGATGGATCCGTACGGCTGCCCCTCCGTACCTGGTCAGATCCTACAGTTTTCTTCTCGGAGAAGGAATCCTGGGTCCAAAATGAATTAGGTCAAACCTCTCATATATAAAGGAGTGCCGGGTTTTGTAGCTTGTAACCCCATTGATAATCTAGGTTTTGAAAACCTACATCGATTGTATATGAAACATTAAAATATAGAGAGGTAGGATTATTAATTTGAGATCTATGATCATCAAATTCAATAATCGAAGAAGCAAAATAATTCCTACGAAAAAAGCGCTTCTTCATCAAGCCTTTAGATCTAGCAATCGCATCAAGAAGGTGTTCTTGAGTCCGTTCGACATGTGGATACCGATAGAGGGTGTTTGCTTTAGCACCTTAAAGTCTTTGTTCATGGATGCGATCTTCAAGAGTTAGTTTCTTTCATCTTGTATTTAATTTAATCACATGGACGGATCTGGGCTCATATGTTTTTGATTTCATGTTGTTATTCCGTTGTGCATGATGCATCAAAATTCAACAGTGGTATCAGAGCCCCGTTCATCATTGATTATTTTAATATATCTTGTTTAAATTATTAATTCGATTATATGATTGTGCATGATAATAAGATGATTGTGTGATTAAGGTTTTATATGGGATATAAAAATTTATTAGCATGAATATGGGGATTATGTGATTATTATATTGATGTGATATATATAAATAATTACATGTTAGGGCTATCAATTAATAATTGATTATGTGTTATGATAATTTAGATATAATTTTTATATAAAATAAATTGTTTAGTCGTGATATTGATTTTAGATCTATTTAAATTCGTAATCTGTAAATTCGTGTTGGTTTAATCTGATTAATGCATGAACACGATAATGGAATCGATCGAATTTAAAATTCTGAAAATCAGGAAATCTGGGACGAAGCACCATACGGCGCCCTAGGAGGCATACGCATCCTAGACAGCCGTACGACTGTCTAGGGTTTCCTGGGCAGATTTGTTTTGTTTTCTGGTTTTCTGATTGTTCTGTAAATCGATTACAGAATTCGAATCAGGAATTGAATATGGTTTCAGATGGTAGGTTTTCGAAACCGTGTTTCCTAAAATATGATTTAATTCAGAAAATTGCAGAAATCAGAATTCTGAAGTGTTTATGATTGCTTTAATCTATGAAGTTGATGATATAATAAAGGATCTTAAAACAAGTTATCATTCCATACGGAATTGTGGTTGCCTCATAGGCTTAGTGATGTAGGCAAGCGGAAGCAAAAAAGAAATAAATAGAGATAAACACTATAGATCCGTTGATTGTTCTCAACAATGCCGGAAGAATAGCCTTCAATAACCCATTGATTCGAAGAATACTAGGAAATTGGCATCAAAAGGGAAGAAATCCACTTTCGGGAATAAAGAACAACGTTCAATACTCAAATTTTATTAATCAACAACTGATTTTCGGAATTAACATTAACCCTATTTTTATAAGACTCCTACGACTTGGAAAACAAGTCAAACACTCCTAAAAATAACCCTAACCTATATAGTAACCTATTACAACTCAAAAACATCAAAATATATCATAAATCTACTTCTAAACATGATATTATCTCCTATCTAAATATAAATCCGAAAATAACAATAAAAATAACAATAATAATTAAAATAAAGCCTTAAATATCTTCTTATATTAATCTCCATCATTCTCCTCGGCTTTGAAAAATTCGTCCTCGAATTTGGAACGGTTTTTAATTGAATTTGTAGCAGCGGAAAAAGAACATGTAACATGAGTATCCTTCCATCGAGTCTTAACATTAGAATCTGAAAACCTTCAAATAGTTGACGAACTTTGAACTTGCCAACTTAAGTGATTATATCCATCCAATCAGCCCAATACAACATGATAAATTGCTGGAGCAATAAATCTTTTATATAAATTGAAATTTTTGTCTTCGATTGAGAAATATCAAATGGATCGTTAAACTGATGAGCATCAGTTTCTTCATCATAGATCAACAGAAAGGAATAAACTAGAGGTTGTGGAGTGGTTGTGTTGACTACAGACAAAATATTGTCAGATTGACAACTTTTGCAAGAACACTTATCATAAATTGGAGGTTTCGACCAATCGATGAAAAGATCAATAGTCTTAGATTCGATGAAAGGCCATGAAAGAGGAGACATTTTTTTCGTTTTTTTTTCTTTTGAAAGAAGAGAGGAAAAAAAATAGAAACAAGTACCTCAACCGAATTCCTGGTTTAGGCTCTGATTACCAAATGATGTAGTGAAAAGCGGAAGCATAAAAGAGATAAATAATCGAATACGGTAGAATTCAATCGATACTCGTAAACGATGGGATAGATAATCGAAACTAGTAGAATTTAATCGATACTAGTAAACGATCTTCAACCTAGCAGAATTTAATCAATACTAAAGTTGGCATAAAAGAGATAAATAATCGAATACGGTAGAATTCAATCGATACCAGGCTCTGATACCAAATGATGTAGGCAAGCGAAAGCATAAAAGAAATAAATAGAGATAAACACTATAGATCCGTTGATTGTTCTCAACAATGCCGGAAGAATAGCCTTCAATAACCCATTGATTCGAAGAATACTAGGAAATTGGCATCAAAAGGGAAGAAATCCAATTTCGGGAATAAAGAACAACGTTCAATACTCAAATTTTATTAATCAACAACTGATTTTCGGAATTAACATTAACCCTATTTTTATAAGACTCCTACGACTTGGAAAACAAGTCAAACACTCCTAAAAATAACCCTAACCTATATAGTAACCTATTACAACTCAAAAACATCAAAATATATCATAAATCTACTTCTAAATATGATATTATCTCCTATCTAAATATAAATCCGAAAATAACAATAAAAATAACAATAATAATTAAAATAAAGCCTTAAATATCTTCTTATATTAATCTCCATCACTTAGTTTCGGCCGTATGGAAGATTATCTTAGTTTCTTGATTTTAGTATGGAATTGTGTTGCCTTACGGCTTAGTTTCGACCATACGTTTTGTGCTCTCAATTTATAGATGTTTTGCGGATTCAAAATGTTTCAAAATTTATCCCTATAAATAAAGTGCAAATTGTTTGCAGAGAAGAAAACTAAATTTGGAGTGATTCATCGTAAGGGCCAATGGCAGGCTTACGCCTTGTTCCTGGACATACGGATGAAACATTCAATCTGTAAATTGTTTACAGAGAATTTAGAATCTGTCCACATAATTTTGCTACATAATTAAATCATAAGATTTTGCTTCCGTTAATTAATTAGATTAATTAACATCCTTTATACAAAGACTATATTATATTACGTATGACATAATTAAATATATGATGCATGTCTCTATGCAAATAACCTTCACAAAATTTAAGTCTTGTGCCAACCCATGATTATAACACTTGTAAGTACACGTGTGGTTTTATGCGGGCTCAAACCATCGCGAGGCGCATTAATTCTATGTTTGTATGAGCAAGATGAGTGAAAGTGTGTGGTTCCTATACGTTTAAAGTGGTTTGACTTAATTAGGCTATCAAAAGAGTTTTGAGCCTAAGGCACAGATGAGATTAAAACATGTTTGTGACATAAGATGTCTCAAAAATCCCATAAAAGATCTAATAGTCATATGTGATATGATTGATAAGGAGTTATCTACCTAAATAACTTGGTTTTATGCATTTTGCCATCGCGGACGTAAGATCAAGTGAAATATGGATCTTAGCCCACATAAATTATATTATACAATTGATGTATTTGAAGGTGTATAATTTAGTGGGAGTATTTATAAAATACATTAAATATCTCTAAATGATAATGATATGTAATATAGATGTATATTTATTTTCATATTTGTGTAGAATGTTTTAAACTATAAGCATGTATAATTACAGCAATCTACCCACTTAAGGAGAATGAGATTAATTTCTTTGACCTAGTCATGAATTTAAGAATTGTTCTAAAGCAAGATCGGAAGTTATGCATTCTTTATAAATCCTATTTCTAAGAAACCTAATGCCTTAAGGACGGACACATTAATAGAAACATGTGGATGATTCTATGGATGTCAATTGTCTTACGACTTGCTACCATATGTTTAAAACTTGAGAAGTATCTGAAACACATGGATGCTTATGAGTTAAGCGATCACGTAGGAAGCGTTCCTACAAGCAAGAAATATAAGAAAAAGTTTGAGATTATAAGAGAGCTTAACATTCATAAGATGATTGAAAGGTATATCAATAAGTTCTCATATTTTGAACATGGAGAGACATATTGATCACCTTAAAAGGCTTGGTTAGTTTGAAACTGGCAACGAACATGATATTAATTCATAAGCGACATTTGATGTTTAAAATGCCAATCTTAATATCAAATGGAAACCTTCTCAAACTGTAAAGGTTAATAAGGACAAGGATTTAAGATAAAGGCAAGACAAGAGTTGTCAAACCTAAAGGAAATATTTGCGGCTAAACCTAAAATCCAAATGATGTAATTGCTAACATGGCAATAAGATTGACCAATGGAGAAATTACAATTTGAATTAAAAGATCAAAAGGAAGGGTAGTATGACTACCACTTCAAGTATTTATGTTAATCTTCTACATTTATGTTCTTGGGCATTCGATACCGGATATGGATCCCACATTTGTATAGATGTGTAAGACTTGAAAAATAGAAAGACTACTTAAGAAAAGTAAAGATTAACCTATGTGTTGGTAATGATGCAAAGGTTGCAACATTAATCATATTGACTTGTGAAGTGTCTTTAACTAGTAGGTTCATATTAGTTTTAAACATATGTTGTGATGTTCCTATCTTAAGTACAAATATTATTTTAGTTTCTTCATTATAAGATAATAGATATTTCTTATTTTAAATAAGGAAGTGCTCCATAAAATATTATTTACTTTATTGTATTGCTTATCATATAATGGAACTTTATATCCTTATCTTGAAAGAACAAAATAATAAATATAACATAAATAATGGAAATCCAAATCTAAGGATGTAAGCGTTACATTCTTATAGCATTGAAGTCTAAATCAAATAATAAGAAACACATATCTAAAATTTCATGGGACGGACTTTTAATTTCACATGATTTCAAATCATGTGATATATGTGATTCTTGAAAATTGATCAAGACACCTTTGGTAGTAAAAAGAAGTACTCTTTGGGACTAATACATATTGATGTACGTAGTTCATTAAAGTAACAATGCTAGAAAGGATTTCGATAACTCATGGAAAAAGTATTAAAATACTCTGATCTGATCAAAGTAATGGATATTTAAACCATGAACTTAATGAGAATTCTGCAGAATAAGAAAAACTGGATCTGGAAACGATCACCGTACGGATTGCTTGGAGGTGTACGCGTGCTAATCAGCCGTACGGATACTGTTCCAGAAGTTTACAAATTGTCCGCAAACTGTAGTTTTTCACCTCGTGATAAGTCAAATTGATCTATAAATGAATCTTCTAGATTATATGATGGAAACAGCTGCGCTTACACTAATTTGAGTTTCATCTAAAGTGGTTCAATTGATACCATATTAGATATGAAGTGAAAGAAAACCTAGTTTGTCTTTCATAAAGATTTATGATATGACACTTTTATGAAAAGTATTGTCTTGGACAGAATCATACCTAAATCTAGTAAATGAATTTTCATAGTATATCGAAAGGATGTTGATTTCACATCCCTTTAGAGTACAAATCGTTTGTTACTCTAAATAGTCCTTTCTAGATAAATCGTTTATCTCTAAAGAGCTAGTAGGAGTAAAATGTATCTCGAAGAGTTCGAGACCTAGAAAATGACATAGAACCTAAGATGGAAGTTGAACAAAATTTCGCAAGGAGTTGTGAAAATTCGTTAAAAGTATACACAAGATATTTGCATATATGATAGGATACTGTCTATAACAAGAAATATTGATTTATCGTAATATAAAGTAATAAGGAAGATATCATTGAGAATGATTGACCTATTACCTATCAAGATTCAATGACCACTCCAGATTTAGATCAATGACTTGGAGTCATGAAATCTAAAGGGTAATCCATGTAAGATAATCATGTTTGGAACTTGATTGTTCTACCTAAAGTCTTAAAAACCATAAGGTAGAAAATGAGTTTTCTTGGAGAAAACAGACATGGATCTCAAGGTGCATATTAATAAAGCACGACTAGTTGAGTAAATAATTTATAATATCGATTATGATGAAACTTTGTCACCTACAATCATGCTTAAGGATATTAGAATTTTAATTGTCACGACCTCATATTTCGAATATGAAATATAACAAATGGATTTCAAAACAACATTCCTTAATAGGAACATACTTTAGGATGTGTTTGATACAACCTAAAAGTTATGTTAATCCATAAAATTCTGATAAAATGTGCAAGTTGCAGAAATCCATGAGATGGATTGAAGGAAACTAATTGGAGTGGAATTTTAATTTTGATGTAGTATTCAAAGAGTTTGAATTAATCATAAATGAGACTTATGATTACAATAAATTTAGTGGGAGCATAACATCATTCCTAGCCTTATATATGTGGTTGACATATAATTAATTTTGAAAGAGTTTTTCAATGAAAGACTTGGACAAAGCCACTTATATCCTTAGATTGATTTATGGAGATAAATCTCAAAGGTTGATTGGTTGAAGTCAAAGTACTAATACAGACAAGATAGTGAAAAGTTCACTATGCAGGACTCTTAGAGAGGTTACTTGCAAATGTCTAATGGCATTACTCTTAACAAGATTTAGTCTTATTGGAAGACTAATGAGCAAGAGTATATGATTAGGATATCATATGCTTTGGCAATTGGATCTATCATGTAAACCATGTTAATGTACTAAGACCGGATGTCTCATATACTTGGAGTATGATGAGATAATACCAATCAAATCCCAGTGAAAGTCACTAGATAAGAAACATCCTTATGTCCTTGTGAAGAACTGAAGGATGCATTCTTGATCTTTGATGGAATGAAAGATGACCTTGTATTGATTATATAGATGCACTCTTACAAAGCAACAAAGATAAATATCATGGTATAAATACATGTTTACGTATAATAATGGTGGTAGAAGAGTTATAAATACACCATTAATATTCTACAAAAGGTTGAGTATCTAGTGGCATGGGATACAACTAGAAAAAGTTTGGATCAAGAAAATAATTAGTAAACTAGAAATTGTTTCTAGTGTCACTAATTTAATGGACCTAAATTGTGACAATAATCGTTATTGCACAAGCCATGGGACTAATATCTTATCTAAATATATACTCCAACATTTCTATCCTACTTGAGAAATCTTTCAAGATAGAAGATGTCAAAATATGAAAAATACCAAATGATGGTAACAAGGATAATCATCTTACATAAGCTCGCTTGCAATAATGATGAAGATCATAACTAGCTCAATGGGTATTGGATACACGTTGATTGGGCCTAGTGCAAGTGGGAGATTGTTGGATATTATGCCTAGGCCCTTGACAAAGACCTATGCGTTACATCATAGCTTCATTTTTATAGAGATAACAAACTCGATTATTATATCTTTTGCATGTTTATTATAATAATCATTGTCCCTAGCAGTTATGAAGAGCTAGCATGAGTTTAATGGATAATCATATAATGATTATGGTACATAGGATGCGAATTAAACTTGTGGGTACTTGTTGGAAAACAAGGTACTGGATAGACCCATTATGAGATTTATGTCATGGTCAAATGTCATAATTAAATCTCATAATAGTCATACCATTTGAATCCTTAGACCTAAGATTATCATGGTTTTCCACATGATGAACATTATGTTTGACGTACTCAAACGCTACCCTTAACCAGGTAGTTATAAAGGCTACGATTGGCATGATCGGATTCTTGTAGGGAATGATGATAAGTCAAGATGGAATTTGTCCATCTTCGGAGAGATATCTGCTTTTGCCACTCGATGAGTGAGATTGATAATAGTGCATGGCCATGCCCAAATGAATTGATGTGATCAATGTCATTTGCTCATATCAGTCTACTCAAGATCGAGAAAGCATTGGACAAAATAAGTTGACTTGGACCATAACTTATGTCCAATATGATATCGTGTGATAAAGGCATTGTGATATAATATGTTTGCATCCTAGAAGGATCCCCGCTCGCCTTTTTGATTTGAGTGTAACGACCCGAGCCCGTAGACCCGACCCGCCATATAGGTACCACACACTAGCCCACCAAGCATCTCCTCAATTGGGTCAAACACAGCCCATCACAGGCCTCTAAAATTCCAATGGATGATTTGATGCTTAGTAGGAGTGTATGGGCCTTATATATAGCACACTCAATTCCCACATATTTCCGATATGGGATGGGGGATATCACAATCTCCCCCACTCAAACCCTTGCCGGCCCTGGCAAGGTCAATCAATCAATACCCAGATCATACCCCCGGGCTAGCTCGCAAGCCTTAAGGCCGGGGTTCCGCTCTGATACCATTTGTAACGACCCGAGCCCGTAGACCCGACCCACCACATAGGTACCACACACTAGACCACCAAGCATCTCCTCAACTGGGTCAAACACAACCCATCACAGGCCTCCAAAAGTCCAATGGATGATTTGATGCTTAGTAGAAGTGTATGGGCCTTCTATATAGAACACTCAATTCCCACATATGGGGTATTACAAACACCCTCACTTAAATCCTTTCCATCCTCGGCAAGGCCCAAATAATACCCAGATCGTCCCCCCGGGCAAGCTCGAAAGCCTTACGGCTGGGGGTCCGCTCTGATACCATTTGTAATGACCCGAGCCCGTAGACCCGACCCGCCACATAGGTACCACACACTAGCCCACCAAGCATCTCCTTAATTGGGTCAAACACAGCCCATCACATGCCTCCAAAAGTCCAATGGATGATTTGATGCTTAGCAGGAGTGTATGAGCCTTCTATATAGCACACTCAATTCCCACATATTTCTGATGTGGGATGGGGGATATCACATTGAGAGTCGCCACCATGTTGTTAAACGGAACACAGACCGTGAGATTCTTTGAGTTCGGGGGTTAAGTTATGGATTGAGAAGGTCAATGAGCACCCAATCCACCCAATCTAGGATTGGTCTTGCTTTGGTGTTTTTAATCAAATATCAAATAAACAATTAAAATAAATAAAGCCAATAATTATTATTTTTTAATTGTTGGAATGTCAGATCATGTGCTTCGAGACCATCTCCATGGATTGGGAGGCTCTAGGCTGATCCTTTTGATGAGATTACACTACTCTAAAACAAAGAAGGAGATGATAAGTAGAGATTATAAGCGTAGGAGTTTACCTAAAGCGTTCTTGATATTCCAATTGATGGCCTTGACTACGGCCTTGAAGATCCAAGTGTTTTGTGATGATTTTGGCTTGAAAAGATGAGTTTTTGATGCTGTTTTGGTGTGAGGGGAGAGGAAAAACGGGATTCTTGAGAGAGGGACCGATTAGAGAGTTGTTAACCTCAATTAGGATGATTAGGAACCATTAGCTAGCATTAAGAGAGTCTAGGGTTGCAAAACTCTTTATTTATAGGTTTTGATTACTTAGGGACTAAGTCTGGAGGTGGAGAGGTTTAATTAAGTAAGGAAATCAGTAGGAAATTGTCTAGGAAGTCTCCTATTAGATATTCCCCAGATTAGGAGAGTGTTGGCCAAGAAAGAGATCGGAACGGAGAAGGAAAGTGGATTATTCCCAAAACAGAAGGAGATGTCTCGTACAAGACATTGATGTCTCGTACGAGGTATCCAGTGTTTTAAATACTGTTTTGTCCTTCTGTCAGTTTCATTTGTTCATTTTAGCCCCTGACTAACGGAGTCAGTTAGAAACTTAATGAAACATGACAAAACTAACGAGTTTTCATCCAAACACGGAAGGCGAGACACAAGAGTAGTGTAATCATAAATGTGAGTTCAAAATGGGGTGTCTATAGATCCCCTCGGTGACGATACATATGGAAAAAGTAACGTCATCAATAGAAAATACACCATTTAGAACTTTGGGTATGGTCATGCTAGAAAGCAGCCTACGTATCCTCTGGAAAGGAATCAGACCAAACGTAGTTCGACTCTGAAAACTTGCAAAAACGGTCATTTTAGGTATTTTGAAAATCGTTTTGAAAGCAATACTGCAGTAAGTAAAGTTTTAAAGTTTAGAGAGTAACCCATACTGAGGAATCAATGTCCTTGACTCAATTCTAAATATACCCTTTGTTGTTGATGGAGTGTCGCAGTCGACAGTGCCCACTCAGGAGTCACTTGCTTCACCAATGAAGGACTTAATTGCTTTGCCAATGTAGCACTTAATTACTTTGCCAATGTAGGACTTGATTAGAGTTGTTGGGGAATATCCTCAATCAAATGGCCGAAACTGATTTGAAAGTACTGGACATTATCCTCCCTTAATGGCCGTAGATGGTTGAAAGTACTGGATCCCTAGATGTTCTCTATCAATGGCCGAAGCTGATTGAAAGTACTGAACATGTCCTCAATCAATTCATCATTGAAAGTACTGGACGATTTTGATGCCGGTTCTGGACTTTGTAAATATCCTCAATCAAATGGCCGAAGCTGATTTGAAAGTACTGGATATTATCCTCTCTCAATGGCCATAGCTGATTGAAAGTACTGGATGCTTTTGATGTTGATGTAGATTTGTAGATTTCTGAACATCCTCTATCAATGGCCGTAGCTGATTGAAAGTAATGGACATTATCCTCTCTCAATGGACGTAGCTGATTAAAAGTACTGGATGCAGAATCTATTGATTTGATGTAGATTTGTAGATTTCTGAATATCCTCTATCAATAGCCGTAGCTGATTGAAAGTACTGGACATTATCCTCTCTCAATGGCCGTAGCTGATTGAAAGTACTAGATGCAGAATCTTTTAATGCCGGTTCCGGGCTTTGCTGAAGTTTGATATTGAGTATTCAGAATAAGTAGTCTGAACTCTGTGGGGATTATCTGATCGTTGTTGATTTTTATTTTTTTTTTAGCATGGATTGGGTTTTTGTGTACCTGTTAATACAACAAGTAGAACCTATTATAGCAAGCAATTTAGCCTTGATTTTAGTTTGTAATTGGACTCATGTGGCAGTGACAAATTTATGTGCGTGCCCGGTCGGTCAACCTTTGGTGTAAGTAGTGTGAATAGCATAGATTCATGATGGGATGTTTATTGGTAATGAACTGTATGTGTTGATTTGTATGTGTGTGTGGGGACAAGTGTTTGACAAGTTGGGACCAAATCAGGTTTTCTGCAAGAGATGATGCTACGGAGTTTCTTTGATGGTTGTCTCGAGATGATCCGTCCAGATCATTCCTTTAGTCATGTCGTGTCAAGGGAGACAACTATTTGTCCGACAACCAATGATATTGATCAATGTGCAAGCACTAAGTAGGCCGAGCGTACTTTGTTGACAACTCTAGAGTTCCATGTTCGAAAGTCTCCGGTGAAGGTGATGAGAGATGTGTTCTATTCCCCCAAGTTTATCTCATGTGTGGTCTAAGTCAAGCCCCAAGAATCTTGTATGTCGTAGATGACTTCGTGAACAGGCTTATGAGGCTGTTTTATTTGAAGAAGAGTGCTCTCCCACTTGATGGATTTGAGGAAGGTTGAAGAACAAATGATTTGAAGAATGTTCTCCATATATATATATATATATATATATATATATATATATATATTTTATTTTTTGTGACGCACCCTGATTTTTGCCTAGACCACCCTTTCAAGTTTTCAATCTAGCGGGCATCTCTTTTTTGCGTCTCTTTTCATATTTTTTTTTGAAAGAGTATGTACTCGAAGATGATTCGGAGAAGGGAGTAGTTTTGTCTCTTATTGTGGCGAGATATGCAAGATTTTTGGGTTTGAATGTATTAGGCATTTTAGCTATCGACTTGGCTTTTGGGAAGTTGTTCCAAGCATTGACTCGGTGGGGATAACGCACTTTGTAATGAGAGTTAGGATCCCCACTCGCCTTTTCGATTTGAGAGTCGCCACCATGTTGTTGAACGGAACACGGACCGTGAGATTCTTTAAGTTCGGGGATTAAGTTATGGATTGGAAAGGTCAAGGAGCACCCAATCCACCCAATCTAGGATTGGTCTTGCTTAGGTGTTTTTAATCAAATAGCAAATAAACAATTAAAACAAATAAAACCAATAATTAATTTCTTAATTATTGGAATGTCGGATTACGTGCTTCGAGACCATCTCGATGGATTGGAGAGGCTCTAGGCTGATCCTTTTGATGGTATTACACTACTCTAAAACAAAGAAGGAGGTGAGAAGTAGAGATTAAAAGCATAGGAGTTTACCTAAAGCATTCTTGAAATTCCAATTGATGGCCTTGACTAAGGCCTTGAAGATCCAAGTGTTATGTGATGATTTTGGCTTGAAAAGATGAGTTTTTGATGGTGTTTTGGTGTGAGGGGAGAGGGAAAAAGGGGATTATTGAGAGAGGGGCCGGTTAGAGAGTTGTTAACCTCAATTAAGATGATTAGGAACCATTAGCTAGCATTAGGAGAGTCTAGGGTTGAAAAACTCTTTATTTATAGGTTTTGATTACTTAGGGACCAAGTATGGAGGTGGAGGGTTTAATTAGGTAAGGAAATCAGTAGGAAATCGTCTAGGAAGTCTCCTATTAGATATTCCCCGGATTAGGAGAGTATTAGCCAAGAAAGAGATCGAAACGGAGAAGAAAAGTGGATTATTCCCGACACAGAAGGAGATGTCTCGTACGAGACATTGATTTCTCATACGAGGTATCCAGTGTTTTAAATACTGTTTTGTCCTTCTGTCAGTTTCATTTGTTCATTTTAGCCCTTGACTAATGGAGTTAGTTAGAAACTTAACAAAACATGACGAAACTAACGAGTTTTCATCCAAACACAGAAGGCGAGACACAAGATTAGTGTAATCATAAATGTGAGTTCAAAATGGGGTGTCTACATAATCTATAAGGTAACTTTGGACATTCAAAGTTATACTATTTGGGTAGTCATAATGGCTTGCTAGAGTCCGCTTATGACTTACGGGCATTGACTTGTTCGAACTCGTTGCCAACTTAGTATAATCCTATTGGGTCACAAACAATAGAACGAATTGAGAAGGCTGGAAAAATCTTGGAATTTGCACTGTGACCGTACGGCTCTCTGGGAGGAGTACGGTTCTAATGGAGCCATACGGGTACCCTTCCATACCTAGTCAGATCCTGTAGTTTTCTTCTTAGAGAAGGAATCCCGGGTCCAAAAGGAATTAGGTCAAACCTCTCATATATAAAGGAGTGCCGGGTTTTGTAGCCCTTAACCCCATTGATAACCTAGGTTTTGGAAACCTACATCAATTGTTTATGAAACATTAAAATATAGAGAGGTAGGATTATTAATTTGAGATCTATGATCATCAAATTCAATAATCGATGAAGCAAGATAATTCCTAGGAAGAAAGCTTTTCTTCATAAAGCATTTAGATCTAGAAATCACATCAAGAAGGTGTTCTTGAGTCTGTTCGACATATGGATACCGATATAGTGTGTTTGCTTTAGCACCTTAAAGTCTGTGTTCATAGATGCGATCTTCAAGGGTTAGTTTTTTTCATCTTGTATTTAATTTAATCAACATGGATGGATCCGGGATCATATGTGTTTGATTTCATGTTATTATTCCGCTGTGCATTGTGTATTGAAACCCAACAAGGTGGGTGTGAGACCCCCATCAAATCCTCAACAATTGGTATCAGAGCTCCGGTGGGAAATCTAAGGGGTGCCTAGATTTGATTGAAAAGGAGGCTGCAGAAAATCAAGATTCAATTGCCAAGATCCAGAAGATTTTGATGCATGGATGCATGAAAAAGCAGATTCAGATGGTTCAGATTGCAGGAGTTCAGAGTAAAGAGGTGGCAAAAATTCATTCAAGATCGTGGCATGGACTCTAGGTGTTCATGGGATTGAGGGACAGTTAACTTGGGTTGGAGAAAGATCTCTAGGAGAGAAATTCATGGAGTATCAATTTGGGCGGCGCATCAGAAGATATTAAAGACGAGGATAGAGGCACAGGCACTTACGGAGGTAACCTACAACGCAGGAGATTGACACCCATAGCGAAGGAGGTCGCAGATGCATTAATCCTTAGTGGATAGTAGTCATAGGTTCATTGGTGTTAGATTCTAGTGCTCTAGGAAATTCCAGAGGACTTAACCAGTGAATGGCTGTAAAGAAGGGAGACGTATAAGTCCGGACACAGAGAATATTTTTTTGCAATGGCATGTAGGAGAGTGGTATAAGATGATTTGATAGCGTGAGAAGAGGAAGAATTCTCACAGAAAAACAGCGGTGAGCGATTGTTAGTAGCTCAAGATGAAAGAGGAGGGTGTTGTAACCTACCTTCAACAACATCAAAAGTCTCAAGGACTGAGCCACGGGTCAAGTCGAAGGACCCTTTGGTGTAAAAAGGAGAGCCATCAACAAACAACATTTTAGAGGGAGGATGACTACTCATAGTTCGCAAGCAACGCGAATAAGTCCAAGTACCTAACATAGTGCGAAGAAAAACCACGAGCAATCAACACACGAAATGAGAGGAGACCTTTTTTAAAGAAGAGACATTTCCAGGAAAGTGAGTTTAGAGGAAGAAGTCATACTTGCAAAGGATCATAGGAGACTCGGAGAGGCAAGAAAAATCTGACACAAAGAGGTTAAAGAGTCACTTGGTTTTGTTGGGTTTTGATGCATCATACGCATCGGAATAAACATATAAAATCAAACACACATAAGCCATGGATCCGTCCATGTTGATTAAATTAAATACAATATAAAAGAAACTAACCCTTGAAGATCGCATCCATGAACACGAACTTTAAGCTGCTAAAGCAAACACCCTCTATCAGTATCCACACATTGAACGGACTCAAGAACACCTTCTTGATTGATTGCTAGATCCAAGGCTTGGTGAAAAAAAGATTTCTTCATAGGAATTATTTTTCTTCTTTGATTATTGTATTTTGATGATCATAGATCTCAAAATTAATAATCCTCTCTCTCAATGCTTTATTGTTTCTCAAACAATTGTTATTGATTTCTAAAATCAACCATTGAAGCTGTCAATCCGGCTGCATATATTTATATGAGGGTTTGACCTAATTCTGTTTGGGATCGGGATTCCTTGTCACACAAGAAATCTAAACAAACTGACCAAATACAGGGGGGGCGTACGGCTCCATAGGAGCCGTGCGCCTTCCAAGTTGCCGTACGGTCGCAATGAAAAATCCCAGATTTTTCCAGCCTTTTCAATTCGTTCTATTGTGTGTGCCCCAATAGGATTATACTAAGTTGGCAACGAGTCCGAACCATTCAGAACCCGTAAGTCATAAACGGACTCTAGCAAGCCATTATGACTACCCAATTAGTATAACTTTAAAAGTCCAAAGTTACCTTATAGAACATATCACAATCCCTTTGTCACACGATATCATATTGGACATAAGTCATAGTCCACATCAAATTATGTTGTACAATGCTTTCTCGATCCTGAGAAGATTGATATGAGCAAATGACATTGAACACACCAATTCATTTGGGTATGGCCATACACTATCATCAATATCACTTATCGAGTGGCTAAGCAGATATCTCTCTTGAGAGAGGGACAAATCCTATCTTGACTTATCATTCTTCCCTACAAAAATCCGATTATGCCAATCATAGCCTTTATAACTAGCTGGTTAAAGGTAGCGCTTGACTATGTCAAATATAATGTTTATCATGTGGAAGACCATGATAATCTCAGGTCTAAGGATATCAAATGATATAATTATTATGAGATTTAATTATGACATTTGACCATGACATAAATCTCATAACGGGTCTATCCAGTACCTTGTTCTTTAATAAGGTACCCACAAGTTTAATCCGCATCCTATGCACCATAATCATCATATGATTATCCATTAAACTCATGCTAGCCCTTCATAAGTGCTAAGGATAATGATTATTATAATAAACATGCAAAGATATAATAATCGGGTTCGTTTCTCTATAACAATGAAGCTATGATGTAACGTATATGCCTTTCTCAAGGGCCTAGGGCATAATATCCAAAAATCTCCCACTTGCACTAGGCCCAATCAACGTGCATCCAATTCCCATTGAGCTTTTGATGATCTCCATCATTTTGCAAGCGATTTATGTAAGATAATTATCTTTGTTATCATCATATGGATTTTGCATATTTTAACATCCCCATCTTTGACGATTTCTCGAATAAGATGAAAATGTCTGAGTATGTGTTTAAATAAGACATTAGCCCCTTGGATTGTGTAATAACAACTATTGACACAATGAAGGTCCATATAAAATTAGTGACACTAAAAAACAATTTCTAGTTTACTAATTAGTCTTCTTATCCAAACAATTTTCAGTTGCATCTCATGGTACTAGATACTCAACCTTTTGTAGAATAGTAATGTGTTTTTAGAAATCTTCTAACATATCAAATGTAAACATGTATTCATATGCAATATTTTTCTTTGTTGGTTTATAAGACTGCATTTTTGTAACCATTACAAGATCATCTTTTATTCCATCAAAGATTAAAAATGCATCATTTAGTTCTTTTTCAAGTACATAAGGATATTTCTTAACTAGTGACTTTCACTAGGATCCGATTGGTATTATCTCATCATACTCAAAGTATATGAGACATCCGGTCTTAGTACATTAACATGGCTTACATGATAAATCCAATTGCCGAGCATATGGAATCCTAATCATGTACTCTTGCTCATTAGTTCTTCCAATAAGACTAAATCTTTAAGAGTAATGCCATTAGACTTTTACAAGTATCCTCTTCAAGAGTCTTACATAGTGAACTTTTCACTATCTTGTCTATGTTTAGTGCTTAGACTTCAACCAATCAACCTTTTAGATTTATCTCCATAAATCAGTCCAAGGATATAGGTGGCTTTATCCAAGTCTTTCATTTAGAAACTCTTTCAAATGAATTGTATGTCAACCACATATATTAGACTAGGAATAAGTTACGCTCCCACTAATTTTATTGTAATCATAAGTTTCATCTTTGATGAATTCAAACTCTTGAATACTACATCAAATGAAAATTTTACTCCAAGTAGATTGCATCAATCCCATCTCATGGACTTCCGCAACTTAAATATTTTATTAGAATCTTATGGATTAACAAAACCTTAGGTGTATCAAACACATCCTAAAGTATGTTCCTGTTAAGGAATGCTGTTTGACATCCATTTGTCACATTTCATATTCAAAATATGAGGTTATGACAATTAAAATTCTAATATCCTTAAGCATGACTGTATGCAACAAATTTTTATCATAATCGATATATGAATTAACTTTACTCAATAGTCATGCTTTAATAATACCCACTTACAATCCATGTCCGTTTCTCCAAGAAAACTTATTTTCCCACGTTATTGTTTTTAAGCTTCGGTAGAACAATCAAGTTCCAAACTTGATTATCTTAAATGAATTGCCCTTTTAGATTTCATGACTCCAAGTCATTGATCTAAATCTGGAGCGGACTTTGCATCTTGATAGGTAAAGGTCAATCATTCTTAATCATATTTTACTTATTACTTTCTATTAGAGAAATCAATTTCTTGTTATAGATAGTATCCTATCATCTATGCAAATATCCTGTGTATACCTTGAACGAATTTTCACAACTCCTTGTGAAAATCTTGTTCAAATTCCATCTTAGGTTCTATGTCATTTTCCGGCCATGAACTCTTTGAGATACATTTTATTCCACTAGTTCTTTTAGAGATAAACTATTTATCTAGAAAGTACTATTTCGAGT
>JAOWBW010001361.1:330744-399484 GCA_026119855.1 Campanula takesimana | reverse complement strand
CGTGTTATGGCTTGGCTCTTACGTGTTATGATTTGGCTTTCTATATGTTATGCCATTCTTGTTTACCACACTAGATGGTAAATATTACTATGCTAGTATGCTTGATTATATATGTGAGCATGATAGATTTATGTATAACATTCATGTTCTGCATTAAATTCGAACATGTTATCGAGATTGTACTGGTATTTAGCATATGTGATTGACAGTAAATTTTACACCAAAATTGAAGAATGGATACATCATTCTTGATGAGATCTCAGCTATAATTTCTACTGAGTAATACATGTTACTTGATGAGAAACTTGGTTATCTTAGTTGTTACAGTGCGAATACAGTGCTGACATCTAGATTATGTTCTTGACCTCGATTGAGTTAAAAGAGTTGAAGATTCAACTTGAGAAATTTCTTGATAGAGGATATATCTATTTTTGAAGTGGTTTTACTTCAGGCATCTTGTTGACCTATAAGTGGAAACAACCAGGTACGCGTGTTCTTGAGATTTTTTGATCTTGTTAGAGATTCATTAATGAATTTCGAAGGCATCTCTATCGTTAATTATTTGACACCGAGAGCTACACCTTTTCGATGGATTGATAACGTGAAGTCAATTTTTAAATATTGAAATGATGGATGACCACGACTTCAGTATTTGAGATTTCCTAGTGGATGTGACTAGTATTATAGTGATCTGGAGGATATGACCAGTTTTATTATTTTTAGTGGATATGTCAAGTTCACCAATATAGTGGATTGACTAATCGAGTCTGCTTGACTTTATGTGTTTCGATGTTATAATTGATACATCTTGATTGCATGGAATATTTGTGAGTATATGTGTATAGTCTTGATGCTCTTGAGTTCTATTTGTTTGATTATATATGTTATAATCTTGATCAGTAAAATTCGAGACGAATTTTCTTTAAGGAGGGGAGGATGTAACGCCGTCCTAATTCTTGTTAAATTCTTGACTTGCTTGTTAAATTCTTGACTAGCATATTTATATGCTATTTTATTTGAGTTAATTATTTAACTACTTTAGAAAATTAAGGTGGTTAAATGTCAAAGTTGAAAGTTTAGGGGCCTTTTTGTCAAAGTTAGAACTTGAGGGGCCTAAGTGTTATTCTTTGAAAGTGGCAAGATATCTTGTTGCTTTCTCCTCAGAGAAAACAATTCTTAAGTTTTCTTCTCGTTCTTTCTCTGGTTCTTGAAAGCTAAGTTTAGGATTATTCCTATTCTCGACTCATCAAGTTTAATTATCCCTCTGTTCGTGATTCCGGTCCCGGATAAATATTCGTGGCGTTGAAAAGAGCGTTCCAGACCAATCAGAAATTAATTTGGGTAACTTTGATTTCGGAGTAGGTAAGCTATTGGCTCCCCCTTACTTGTAATAACATGCATATATGTTATTCCCGCTACTTGTTCTTGTTAAAATTGTGTTTTGAGCAATTTTCGTGATACTTGTAAATTTGGGACAAAGGGAGTATAAGACAATAAAATCTTGTACATGACTTGAACATCCAAATAATTGGATTAATACTTGAATATAAGATTATAAAATCTTGTATGTGCCTTGACACCAATATATGTCTATGGTAATAAACTTGAAAGATCCTTGATGTGTATATGCAAATCTTGCATATAGTTACTTAATAGAATGTGGCTTCTTGATTACTTGATACATGGTATGAATAACCAAAAGAGTTGGGATATGGAACTAGATAGAGAATGATTAACTCTACTACATACTTGAATTTAATACGTGTATATTGGAAGTGCTATGAACAAGCACTAAAGTGCTAGTGATTGGTTTTAATCGTGTATATACTCAATGAAGTATATAAAGAATAAAGAAGATATCTTGTCTTGAAATGGGTTCCAAAAGAAATAGGGACTAGTGTAATATGAAGATAATTCATATAATCGTGACTACTACGATTTAAGTTAATAAGAATAACTACAGAACACAATATGTGTTGGAAAATGTATTCGATTACTAACGATACATATACGTGAGATATGACTGTGACTAGGTATGATGTGACCTATTCTACTGCGTATTAGAGTCTAAGGTATTGGGCTCTATTTTGATAGTAAGGGTATCGTGATAGACACTTTAATGTGTTAAACCTGATATGAATATGTACGTGCAAACCTGGCATGTGACAAAGTGATATAGAATGATATACCCTACTACTTGTTTGAGGTCTGTTATTAATAGACTCTAACGTGGATTGACCGTGTTATATGGACACTCTACGTGCCATTGTTAGATTTATTTGTCTTCGCAATGATTGCGTACGTGTACTTGTATTCTTGTGAGCACATGATACATGATTACATGGTGCATATTCTCGTGAGCACATGATACATGATTACATGGTGCATATTCTCGTGAGCACATGATATATGATTACATGGTGCATAAAGACTGGTCCACTAATATGGGACTTAGTTCTATTCTCGTAGTTCAAGTAAACATCTACTTGTGCATTCTCGTGTGAGTCCAGCTGGCTTATTTGGTTCAGAAGGGTGTATAGGTTCACGCTTATTGCGAGGGCTGGGGTATAAGTGATAATCGTGGGTCTATGCATTCGGTCTGTTTTTCCCTTACTACTGACCATAGTAAGGGCTTAGCATCCTATATTGGAGCAATACGCCTGATATAAGTGAATGATAATCTCGTGAACACCTCGTGAATCTTGTTCTTGTGAATGACACTGGTTACCGGTCTTCTTATATACTGCATAGCAGTCTCTTGATCTTGATCGTGGTTGTCATCAGCTATACAAGCATCGACAACAATGGTATTCTTGGAGAAATAAGGAAGGATTCAGGTAATGATACGTGATAGGCCTATGTGCTTCTTGGTGAGTTGGTCTAGCCTCTCACACTACTTGACTACTTGTTACCTGATCATATCTTGAGCTTGATTACTTGTTGAGTTGGCTTAGCCTCTCCTATACTTGTTACTTGATGATACTTGATATATGATTACTTGAGTATCTACTGGAATTGCGTGATAACATGTCATGTAGTTGCATGTTAATAGCTTACTAAGATTTATCTCACCCTTTATTTGTTTCCCCCCCCCCCAGGAAAGCAGGGGATAGTACGCAGTGAGGCTCGACATAGCTGGGAACGTACTTCGCAGGATGTTCTTGTTTGAGACTAGTGTCCTTTTACACTTTGGTAAGGACGATGTTGTATGAGTTGTTAAACTCAAGGCTTGTTTGGGGTAGACTTGTGTATTACTTGTTGTCTCTAGACATCTCTTGATGCCAGATTATGTGCTAGGCATGTCTTCCGCTGTATGTAACCATGTTTGGTTTTAAATTTTCTTGGTCTAGAACTCATTGTAAGCTATCTTAGCTCCTTACTCTTGAGTATATATATCATGTCAGTTTGTTTCTAACAGGTATTGTTCCTGTTTCCCGTTAGTTTCTTGTTTCTTGTTAGTTACGCGCACCAGGTTCGAGGTTCTATTAGGGGATCCCGGGACTTGGGGCGTGTCAAAGGTCCTCAGGAGTAGTATCAGGAGAGATTGATGTGTCGTCAAGATTACTGATGACAAGATCTCGGTGCTTCTTTGAGGATGCAATGAGGTCCCAAATGGAGATGTTGGCTTGAGTTTTCTTGAGTTGAACCAATAAAGGGTCTTCAGGAGTGTCACGAGCTTGCGATCTTTGAGAAGAGGTGCTTGGTGCAGAAGTAGTAGGGTTGCTTGCTATGACTCGTCCGGATCGAGTTAGCATGTTGACGTTCCCCTCTTGCCTCTTTTTCCTATTCTCTAGTACTTCCCTCATCACCTCATCGTAAGTCACAACGTAACAAGAATTGTCAAATTTATTCACCACATTGGAGCCCTCATTCACAATTGGGATTGAATGAATGGTCTCCTTAAATTCTCATAGCTCTATTACATTGACATCATCACCACTAGGCACTATGAACTCTTTCTTGTCTATGAGATCTTGGATGACGTTGCAGAGGACAAAGGATTCCTCGGTGGTGTGGCCACTATGTTGGTGGTAGCCACAATATTTGTGATGAGCATGATTGGCATTGATCGACTTGGGTTGATACCCTTGTATAGGTGTGACTTGGCCTTTTGCTTTGAGAACTTCGAAGGCCTCGGTTTGAGTCATGCCTTGGAGAGGAGTGTAGACACGGTCATTTTTAGATTTCTTGACTTGAGGTGGAGGAACCCTTTTGTAATTCCCTTTGTCGGTAGTGACGGCATTGACCGAAGCCTCTTTTGTAGAGTTAGAGGCGGCCTTGTAACGGAAGCTAGGAGAACTTTTCTTGATCTCCTTGAGCAACTCATCCATTCGGATCCCCGCCACATACATTTTAGAGAAATCCGCATAGCAAGCCCCACTTAAGTGGGTGCGGAGATCAATCTTTAGACACTTGAGGAAGATGTCCATTTTCTCCTTGGTATTTGGCCTCTCGACAATTTCGGCAAGCTTGTCATTCCACCTTCTTGTGAAGTCAATAAAAGACTCATTGTCCCTTTGAGTAGTGTTCTCGAGCTATTTCTTGGATGGACGGTGAGTGGTGTTGCCTTGGTACTGACTTTTGAAGGTGAGCATGGCGGCGTCCCAATCAAGACGGACTGTGAGAGGGAGAGATGCATACCAATCTTTTGCCGCCCCCTTGAGAGTAAGAGGGAAGCATTGTGCCATAACTTTAAGAGAGACCTTCTTTGGAACCATAGCCCATATATAAGTCTCAATGTGTGCCATGGGGCAAGAGTTTCCCTTGAACTTGTATATGTCGGGCATCTTGAACTTGTCGGGAAGAGAAGCCATCGTGTTCATGAGGATGGATGACTGATAAAGGCTTGTGTCGGAGCCTTTCCCCAAGTTGAGACCATTGAAACGTTGATCTATGTAGGCCATAATTGAATCAACCATTTTGTGTTCATTGTTCTCGGTGTTCGTTTCTTCCATTTTCTTGGTATGGGCACTAACATAAGGGCTTTGAAACAGCCCCTTACTCTACTCGGACTCTTCATTGTTCTCTTTTTCTTTACCCTTGGCAAGTTTGGTGAGCTTCTCTTTCATTTGCTCCATTTCGGCCTCGTGGGCCTCCATTTGATTGTCAACGTGGGATTGCCAAAGATCATCCTTGTTTTGGGCCTCCTTATTAATAGTGGAGACTTGTCTCTTGGAGAAGTTGGACCATGGCTGAGAGTTGCTCAAGAGACATGGTGTTGTCGGTGTTGGATCCGTCGGCCATTTATGCTGTCGAAGTTGTTGGAGTAATCTCTTCACGAACTAACCGATTTGCTGAATTCCGGTAGACACGGTAAGTACCAATTGAACCTATATTGCAGAAGAGGCCCTTGTTAGTCTTGAGTAACACTTTCGGTCCATGAAGAGGCTTTAGAACACACATTGGGCATACGACTCAAAACCACATAAGAAAAGACTATTTTTTTTATATAAGTCGGAGGGACGGAGTCCCTTTTGAGTTTCTAAGAAAATAATGGAATCGTCACACTAGTATATAGACCTTCTCGTGGTCCCATATACTCATCGGATTCCATCACGCTTGTGAATCCTACACATGCTGGGATTAAACTAAATTAATGTAGTAAAGCATACATGCGGGGATGGATTTTTTATTTTCATCCATAATAACCACTTAGGGACGGAGTTTTATTTCATCCATGATAACCACTTGGCATGTATGTTTTGAAGACATTAGTTTAGGAAAATCTCGGCACATGAAAACTGACTTTAGTCACGGAGTGTTAGACCCTAACTAGAATTGTGTTGGCTTGTGCTCGGCTAATGAGAGGCTTAAGGTCACCCCCAGCATGTAGTCATGAACTACGCGACGGGTTGAGGTTTACCGCTTCGAAAGAGTCAAGGTCGGGTTGATCTTGAAACTTCTTATGACGGGACTCGACGTGTTTGGGGTTATAAACTTGTGAGACTCGATAGTGAGTAATTCATAGGAGTGAGTTTGTGCACGTAGTGTGAGGTCTAACATATGACAAAACATTTTTTTTTATTATGAAAGAAAAGCAAATAAGCACATAATTACAACTTTCGAATTATCCGTAGGACCGATAAAACAAAACACAAAAGAAAAACAGTCCAAGAGGTCCAAATTAGGCCTTGATGCAGGCAACTGTGCCCACACCCCAATCACACTGCTCTGTTCTAAAACTGTCCCTGTTTTGGAAAACCACCCAGAAGCGCGCGCCTCTGGCCTATATTGTGGGATGCGCGCACCTGGCGCAGATTCTATGGGAAGCGCCCGCTTCTGGGCAAACCTGTCAGACTTTGGACTCAGGGGATTGCCCTGGTCCTGAATATGCATTGTAACCCCTGCAGAAATGATTAGTGTAGAAAAAAGAAGAAGAACAGGAAGAACATCAGGAAGCGGGTGACTCTGGTCCTTGATGTGGGCCGCGCGCGCCTTAGGCCAAGAAGGCCAGAGGTGCACGCTTCCCCCATCAGGAACCAGAATGCCCAAAAATGTAGATTTTGATCAGAAACGCAAGTTTAACCCTCAAACGTCCCCAGCAGAGTCGCCACTGTAGATACCCGGGAGGGCACGGCTTGGCTAGAGCGCGTGTGTTGTTCCTAAGATGTCTATTCGTGTTTTATTTGTTTAGAGTCTCCACCTATGTTTTAGAGGAACATAAGAAAAACCTAATATTTAGCCTAAGTTTGATACGAAAACAGAGATTCTTATTATGAGGTTCGGGGGTTAGGTTACGAGATGGGAAGTACTTAAACACCCATCTCGCCCAACTAATGTCGGTCTTGCTTGATCAAAGTCTACATAAAATAAATGTTCTTCTTGTTCTTGATGATAAAAAAAGGGGGTTTTAGAAAGGTGTTTGGAATGTAGGGAGATGACTCCTTGACCAACTTCAATAGAATGGAGCGATCATTGGTGTCATGTCCCAAAATGATTTGGGTGATTGCACGATAAAGTAAAAGGAAGAGATGAAGTAAAGAAGAAGGAGGAAGATGAACTTTTACCTATGCTTCAAAGATCTTCAAACACTTCTTGGTGACTTCCTTGAAAAGGCCTTGGAAATGACTTTGGTATAGTTTGTGTAGAGAGAATTCTTTTGGTCCAAAAGAGTGCTAAAAACTTGAAAGGGTGGAAAAGGGATGTTTTTATAGGTGAAAACAAATGTTTTTGGTGCCAAAACTCAGTCACGAAGAAATCTTTCCCGGGTAAAATCATGTAAAATGAGCAAGGGAGGGATTCTTGGACAAAAATCTGTAACTGACGCCCAGAGGCGCGCGCTTCCCACCTTGGGGCGGAAGGCGTGCGCTTCTGACTCCTATGGTCGGAGGCGCGCGACTCAGAGAAGGCATTTTTGACAGAATGGACTAGAAAGTTAACCCTGTTATTCAGTTTAGTCCCTGGACTTAACGAAGTCAGTCAGGAACTTAACGAAAGTAACAGAAACTAACGAGAAACACTTAAAAGAGGGAGAAACACAAGATCAACCGTGCAACCGGGGTGAGCGGTCCAAGGCGGGGTGTCTACACTATTTCCTTTATTATTATTTTTACTTCCTTATTGATTTAGGACTATTCTAGGCAATTAAAAATAGTTTTCTTTTCTTGTTTTTCATTCTGAGACTTGAACAATATTTTAGATCTAGGGTTTATTCTTCTTTTTCCATGGAGGTTTCAAAGCTCCATATGAGGAACTAAAACCCAAGCTTTGGGTTTGAATCATGAATCACTTTTTATCAATTTGAGGTATTTTTCTTTAACAATTTTATTCTTATTCATAATTTTGCTTGTGCTTAATCTAGATCTATTGTTAGGGTTTATAGATTTGATCACCCTATTTATCTTTGCAATCGATCTTTGCTAGAATTTTCTATGACTGTGCCAGTGTAGAAATTCACAAGTAGCATCTTCATAGTTTATGCATGTGCCATGGTGAATTGTTAAGTGGTAAAATTAGACGATTGTCTATATGAAATAATTGTAGAAAGCGTTCTTGATCTTAGTTTCTTAAATCGTTCATCAATTAATTTTGCGATCTAGACTATGCCAGTTAGATTAATTTATTAATTAGGGTTTCTAGTGAGTGTGCCACTGCTAGTAACTATTCTGAAAGGAGAAACAGAGATTGAAATAAATCTCGTGATCAAGTGAATAGGGTGAAAGTGAAAAGATGTACCGATGATAATTGAATAATTAGGTGGGGACGTAATCAAATCTGAAGTATTTCTCAATTATTGTTTTAGCTCAAATTAATTTAATTTCTGTTTTAGGGTAATTAGTTAAAATCAAATTATTCCCCCAATCTTGTCAAGTGACAATTGCGTAAATAAATAACCGTTCTTCGTGGATCGATCCTGGACTTATCCTAGCTATATATTTTTAGAACCTAGTCCAGGTTTAATTTGTAGGTGTACGATTTAGCCTATCTGACACGCCCCCAAGTCCCGGGATTCCCTAATAGAACCTCGAACCTGGTGCGCGTGACTAACAAGAAACGAGAAACTGAATGACACCTGATTATATCAAACTGACATCATATATACTCTCAAGAGGAACGAGCTAAGATAGCTCACAACGAGTTCTATACTAAGAAATTTAAACCAAATGTGGTTATACACAGTGGAAAACATGCCTAGCACATAAGCTGGCATTACAAGAACTATACAAGTCTACCCAATATACTGAGTCTAAACAACTGATACAAGATCGTCCTCACCAAAACTGGAAAGGATAACAATCCCCAACAGGAACAACCTTCCAAGTAGGCCCCTGCTAAGTCGAGCCTCACAACATATTACCACTTGCTTTCTGGGGGGGGGGGCAAATAAACAAGGAACGGGGTGAGATAAATCTCAGTAAGTTACTAGATATAAGTACATAGCATGTTATCATGTAATCATGCAAATCAAGAAGATTATCAAATAATCATACTCAAGATGTCATCAAGTAACAAGTATATGAGAGGCTAAGCCAACACATCAAGTAGCTAGCACATAAGGCTAAACTAACACGTTACAAAGGATATTCCAACCTTATTCCTGATAAGTAAACCATTGTTTTCGTTGCTTGTTGCAGTTGACAAATCACGATCAATCAAGTTGCTGCTGTGCAGTACACAAGAGGACCCGGTAACCAGTGTCACTTACAAGAACAAGATTCATGAGGTGTTCACTAGTTTAGCATTCACTTTTATCAGGCGTATTGCTTTAATAAAAGAAGCTATGCCCTTACTATGGCCTGTAGTAAGGGGTCAAGCGCAGATACATAGATCCCCGATTATCACTTAGCCCCAGCACTCGCGATAAGCGTGAACCTATATATCTCCGAACAAGCAAGGACCAGCTGGACTCACACAAGAATGCACAAGTAGATATTTACTTGAACTACGAGAGTAGAACTAAGTCCAAAAGTAGTGGACTAGCTCTTCATGAACCATGTAATCATGCTCACCAAAAACAAGTACACGTACGCAATAATTGAGAATACAAATCAGTATAACAATGGCACATAATGTGTCCACATAACACAATCAAGCCAAATTAGATTCTATTAATAACAGACCCCAACCAAGTAGTAGGGTATGTCATACTATATCACTTTGTCATATGCCATATTTGCATGTACATATTCATATAATATTTAACACATTAATGTGTCTATCACGATACCCTTACTTTCAAGTAGAGCCCAACAGCTTAGACTCTAAACACGTAGTTGAATAGGTCGTATTGTACCTAGTCACAATCATATCTCGCGTATATTTATCGCTAATCATCGAATACATTTTTCAACACATATTGTGTTCTGTAATCATTCTTGTTGACTTAAATCATAGGATTCATAGTTATATGAATTATCTTCATATTACACTAGTCCCTCTTTCTTTAGGAACCCTTCTCAGGAACAGGATATTTTCTTTATACTTTATATACTTCATTAAGTATATGCACGATTAAAACCAATTACTAGCACATTAGTGATTGTTCATAGCACTTTCAATACACACGTATTATATTCAAGTATGTCTTAGAGTTGTTCATTCTCTATCTAGTTCTATATTCCAACTCTTTGGTTATTCATATCATGTATCAAGTAATCAACAAGCCACATTCTATCAAGTAGTTATATGCAATGTTTACACATACACATCAAGAATCTTTCTAACACATTAGTGCTTGTTCATAGCACTTTCAAGTTCATTACCATACACACGTATTGGTTTCAAGTCAAGTACAAGATTTAGTCATCTTATATTCAAGTTCTCAATCCACTTCTATGGATGTTCAAGACATGTACAAGAATTAATTATCTTATACTCAAGTTATTATTCCAATCTTTGGATATTCAAGTCATGTATAAGATTTAATTGTCTTATACTTCAAGTTCAAGCTAAGTAGATGAGCTATACATCTCATACTTACAAGTTCTTAATCCTATACTTTGGATGTTCAAGCTCAAGACATTGTTCTAGTGCCCCTAAGGTACACAAACATTGGATTCAAGACATATATAACACATTAGTGCTTGTTCTTAGCACTTTCAAGACATATAAAAGAGTTCTTACTCTTACATTCAAGTTCTCATTTTAATTCAATGAGTAATCAGGTTCAAGACCAAGTTCTGATGCCCCTAAGGTGTCATAACAATTTCTAGGACATCTTATACTAAGGCTAGATACCTTAACTAGGGTTAAGTCTAGCTTAATCAAACTTTATTCAAGACTTTTTTTCATCAGGGCAAGTGTGCGGTCGCACAAAAGGATATAGGCGGTCGCCCAAAATAAGACTTTGCAAGAGAAAAATCTTTCAGATAAATGGGCGATCGCCCGGCCAAATATGGGCGGTCGCCCAAGGTACAAAATTTCGAAAATTTATTTCTTTCCCAGGTTTACAATTGTCCGTCCCAAGCGTAGGAGTATACTTTTACTAACTCATAGGCCATACCCATGACATACAAACATGTTCCAAACATAACTTTCAAGGTTATTTCATCAATTTTACCGTCCCACAATTAATAGGAAAATTTTCTTTTATTCCATTTAAATATTTCATCATCCCAAAAGTATAAGTATAATTTTACTAACATACTAATATACTCATTTAGGGATACTTTCATTTATTTCACCGTCCCACAAGTATAAGTATAATTTTTCTAATATACTTGTATAAACATTTAATAAAGTTAATATTTCACCGTCCCACGAATAGGAGTATAAATTTTCTAACATACCCAGGACAAGTATCACAAAATAGGAGTATAGATTTTCTTCAAGGCTATTCATTCTTTGTAATTCATACTAATACTCCATTCTTCCCAAATTTACAAGTATCACAAAATTCAACCAAATCACGAAATTAACAAGTACAAGTACCAAGAATAACATATATGCATGTTATTACAAGCAAGGGGGAGCTAGTGACTTACCTACTTCAAAATCAAATTCACCCAAACTAATTTATGTTCGGCAAGAAATGCTCTACTCACCGCCCTGATCATTTATGCGGAGTCGGATTTTCGAACAGAGGCATAATTAAGCAAGAGGGATCGAGAATAGGGTAAACCTTAACTTTCTTTACAAGACAGAGAGAAAGTACGAGAATTATTTGGGGATAACAATCATCTGAGAAAGGCAACCCATTTTTATCCTTTCAACTTTCAAGAAATTGCACTTTGGCCCCTCAAGTTTCGCTTTTAACAAAAAGGCCCTTAAAGTTTCAATTTAAGCAATTTAGCCCCTAAACTTTAATTTTCACAAATGACCCTAATGGTTCAACTTTGAACACTTAGAACTTAAACTTGCTCAATTAGTTAAATAATTAACTCAAATAAAATAGCATATAATTATGCAATGCAAGAATTTAACAGGTTAGGATGGGTGTTACACTATCACTTGGTAAAGATATCAGCAAGTTAATCCGTTGTGCTTACATGGTCTAGAGTAATGATCTTTTGTTCAACGAGATCTATAATAATATGATGCCTAATATCTATGTGCTTTATTCGGGAATGTTGTACCGGATTCTTGGCATCTAATTATCATCTTTCAAGGCTTCTGACACATTTTTGGGCTCAAAATTAGCCACAAAGTAACAAGAGCTTACCTGATAGTATGTGGATTGCATGCACACCAAAACGGCCAATTCCCGGTAATTTATTCGTTTCCCTCTTGTTTTTATTCCTTCATCCACTCCCCCAATGACCCGGGAAGTTGGATGATCTCCCTGTATCCTTGCAGCAGTATCACTGCCTCTGCTTTCCTGAGCTTCAACGATTTCAGAATCTGAACTGGAATCTGCTGCTGTTTGACCATCTGTCGTGGCAGTTGACTGTTCATTAGGACCGCCAGTTGTCCTCACAAGTGGTAAGTCTGCAGATTCAGTTGTCCTCTTCGGTTCATATTCATCATTAATCTGTTCAGGCTCCCAAGTACAACCTGTCACATCATCCTCAGCTGTTTTGACATTAAGATCAGTAGCATCATCAAAAGTAACGTTTATAGATTCCATAATTGTTTTGGTTTTCAAATTATAGACTCTATAGGCTCTAATATTCTGAGAGTATCCAATGAAGATGGTCTTGTCACTTTTCGAATCAAATTTAGATAGATACTCACGGTCATTGAGAATGTAGAAAATACACCCAAAGACATGAAAGTATTTGACGTGGGTTTCTTTCCAAGGAAAATCTCGTAGGTTGTCATGGTACTTCCAATTCTTAGAAAGACACTATTTCCTATATAACAAGCTGTATTAACTGCTTCTGCCCAAAATTTTTAGACAAGTTTTTAGCACTCAACATGACTCTAGCCATCTCTTGTAATGTGCGATTTTTCCTTTCCGCTACTCCATTTTGTTGCGGAGTTTTGGGGGCTGAGAACTCATGAGTAATCCCCTTTGAATCGCAAAATGATGAAAAAGTAGAATTTTCAAATTTGGTACCATGATCCGACCTAATCCTAATAGCTTTTAAACCATACAGAATTTTCACCTTTTTGTACCAAATTTTTAAACTCTTCAATTGTGTTGGATTTTTCCCTTAAAAATGACTCAAGTGTAACGAGAAAAATCATCCACACACACAAAATAGTATTTCTTTCGAGGCATACTTTCCACTTCCATTGGACCCATTATAGCGTGAATCAATTCTAGACACCTATAAGTTCCAAAATTTTGATCCTTTTTGTGACTTGACTTTGTTTGTTTTCCCTTTTGACAAGGTCCACACACACTTAATTTTTTTAAATCCAAATTTGGCAAACCTTTGGCTACCCCAAACTTTATCAACTCACTTATTTTTCTCTCACTTGCATGTCCAAGTTTTTTATGCCAAATTTCAAGTTCATCCAATTTAGCAGAGAGACAAGACTCATCTTTATCAATTTTGTAACAATTATCTGATGAACGAACACCAGATAGAACGCACACATTTTTGGTATCAAAAACTTCACATTTGGACTTGTCAAACTTAACAAACAAATCATCATCACATAGTTGACTGATACTTATCAAATTTGCTTTTAACCCGTCAACATGTAAGACATTGTGCAAATTTGGCAAGCCATCAACACTCAACGTACCTTTCCCAATTACCTTTATTGCCACCTTTGAAGGCTTCATATTCTTTGAAGTGCTCAAAGGAACCGGTCATATGACGAGAACAGCCATTGTCAAAGTACCATGCTCCTTCCACACTGATTTTGAAAGAGGTAAACACCACTCGACACTGCAGGGTGTCCTTTCTTACCCATGTTCCTTTTGTTACAGCATGCTGCTGTCTGGGCTGTTGCCTGGGCAGTTGATTATCAGACTGTGCCCACAGTTATTTGCTCAAGTGACTGCTGTTCTTGTCCAAGCCAAGTTCCTGTTTCAACTTATAACAGAATGGACGTATGTGTCCTGGAGCATAACAATGGTGCACACGTATCTCCTCTTTCTATTTCTTCTATTTTTGTGAGGAGATAAGTGATTAGCAGTAAAACTCTCATTGTTTTTCGAAATGCTCTCTCCTTCCTTGACAAAAATTGGATCTCCATAGCCTAATCCTGATTTTCCTTGATTTCCCATATTTAAAACTTCATCTAACTTAGCCTTACCATTGTTAAGCTTTGTGAGAGTGTTAGTTTCCTTTTCAAGATCGCTTTTATACTTTTCACACTATATTTCCTTTTTAGTAAGCATGACTTCTAACTTGCCAATGGAGTCCTTTTGAAAATCATTCTCACTTACCAATTTCTCATTTTCAGATTTAAAGAGACAAATTAGTGGCGGTGAGTTTTTCAGTTACCTTCTTGAACTCTTTGAGTTGTTCCATTCGTTTGGACCAATCCGCGAACAACTCAACATAGTTCATGTAATTCTTCATATGTGAGACAGTCTTCTTCATCTTGTTTTGACTCTTCAGTCTCACCTGCAGATGTAGAATTCAAGCAGGTATACACATTAGTACCATTTGAGCTAACAGTTGTGCTGACAGTGGACTGTTCATCTTCACTGTCAGATTCACTGTCAGACTCACTATCACTAAGAGTCAAAGTACAACATATCTTTTTATCAAAACTTTCACTAGAAGATGAAGGAGATGGTTCATAAACAATTAAAATCCCTCTTAGTTCCATAAAACTTATCGCCTCAATATCATAGAATTCTTTTAACAAAGAAATTATCACATCGAATCGTTTCGGAAGGGATCTTAACATTTCGCTCACAAGTCTAGCATTAGAGGATGATTCCCCTACCTCATATAACTCATTCGCAATGTTTATTAACTTATCAGAAAAACACTTAATAGTTTCATTCTCCTACATTTTCAGGTTTTCAGAAACAATGGTTAATACCAAACACCTTTTTTCTTCATAGTCAGTTGTGCTGTCATTTGACAGTACATCCTTACTATCAGTTTCACTGTCAGAAAGGGAAGATTGTGATGATCGATAACATGATAGGTTAGCTATCTCATCGTCATCATCTGAATCAATTAACGTAGCAGATAAACTCATCCCTCTCTTTTTGAGTGTGTTTGCACACTCATTTGCATAGTGGCCGTATCCTTGACATGCCCTGCACTGAACGGACTCAATTGGTTTTTTGTTCTCATAAAAGGTTTTTTCACACTTACACTTGTTTCCTTCCTGAATGGTTCAGCCTTGGTGGAAGGAGTGAAGCCTTTATTGGGAAATTTTTGTTGCCATTTCTTATTCAAAACGTTTTTGAATTTTTGTTTTATTAAGGCACACTCATCTTCCTCCAAGGTTGACTCATCAATATCCTTAGACAATTGCACAAGATCTTTGGACACGGTTAGAGCACTAGCAAGAAATTGAATTTGCTTTGCTTGTTTTTTACACTTCTAGGTTCAATTCAAACGTAGTAAGAAAACTTAGAACCTTTTCAAGCTCACGGTCCGAGTATCACAAGTTTCTTCAATGACAGAGACTTTGATGTTAAATTTTTCTGGGAGAGTTCTTAAAACTTTACTAACCAACCTTGCATTGGAGATGGATTCTCCTAATGCAAAGGATTCATTTGAAATATCCATTAATTTAGCAGAATAGTCTTGAATAGTTTCATTTTCACCCAATCTTAAATTTTCAAACTCTGTCATCAATCTCCTTAATTTTGTTTGTTTGACACTATCAGACCCTTCACAATGAAGTTGTAAATTATCCCAACCAGTTTTGGCAACTGTATGGTTAGAGAATAACCGATGCAGATTGTGATTAACATGATCAGATATGGCAGCCATTGCCTTTGCATTGTAATTTGTAAAGACAATTTCTTCCGCATTCCATTCTTGCTCGGGTTTTGGGACAATATTTTTTTTCCTTTTTCTCTTCTTCAGATGCAGAAGACTTTGCTTTTGGATCAACTATTTCCATATTAGGGGATGTATATCCCACAAGAATACTGACCCACGCACGATGATCAATGTTTTTAATGCACATGATCATCTTTGCCTTCCAAATGGTATAGTTTGAACCATCTAGAGTAGGCGGCTTACGAGTATGAGGACAGTCCATAGTGGCCATTATAGGATCGATCTCAGTATATCGAGACCAGATCTCTTGATGCCAATTGAAATATATAGGCGGTTAGGGCTGTTCCAGAAAAGCAACCACTTGTGTGTACAGTTGTTCTCACAAGTGTCAAGACAGTTGTCTTGTCAACAATTTAGAAATGCACCGGAATAAAATAAGAACATAAATTAAACACTTCAGCAAGAAATTACTTGCTGGAAAACTTTCATATACGAAACTATCTTGTAGAGTACAAGATGAATGAAAGAAACAAAAACAATTAAAAGATCAAACTATTCTAGATCACTAGAACTCACGAAACACTCAAACACTTAGAAGTCTTTTTGGGAAGAACTTCTATGAAACAAAGGACTCTCTAAACTTCTGACTTCTTTGAATGAATTCTCAGAATATGTAACTAGCAAAGGAATATGGCGTTTATATTTATAGGATCTCTTGGCCGTTTTCTTAATCACACGTGATCTTCAATTAGCCAATAGTCCTTTCCTTGTGAGAGTCCATCTAAAATACACTCCTAAAATACACAACAACTTTCCAAAGATAACTATTAATATGTTAGTGAAATAAATCCTAAATATACACAACTAATTATAAAATATACACTATCTATTTAACTAATTAACTTGAAAGTCAGAATCACAAAGATTTAAAACACAATAGAGTATTTTCATACTCTTCATAGTCGATTTCTAAACATTTGTTATTATCATTAACTAGAGTAACACCCGTGCGTGCGTTAAACGCACGGTAAAAGATACTTCCGAAAATTTAGGAGTTTCATGCGGAAATTATTTACTTAAGTTGAATTAGAAATCTAAGCGATAATAGATTACGTTAAATATGAAAAGATCATCCTCAAATCGCGCGTATTTTACCAAATAAATCGGATGTATAATGCTTTTTCCAAGTTTCTATTTATAGAGAGGAGTGTTTGAGTGGGAAACTGTTTTAAAGAGGGGCTCCATCTACTTCTGTAACGACCCAAACTTTCCAATAATAATAATTATCCATAAACTAGGAAATCCCAAACGTCAAACACAATTCAAATCCAACGTTCAAATGTAACGACTAGTATAATCTAACCACAATTCAAAACAGTGCGGAAGCATAACTGTATTTCAAACTTAACTGCTAGTACAACCCACTAGCTCTAACATAAAACAAAATAATCGTCTTAAAACTCTTCATTTAAACCACGGACTGCCCTTCCTTGCGATCCGATCATTCCCTCTACTCTTTACCTGGGGAAATAATATAAGAAAGGAGTGAGCGAACAATGCTCAGTAAGTTCATACGTGATCTCTCTGGGTACTAAGAAAAGATGACCGAAAGAACGGAGCCAAACAAATACTTTTCAATGAAAGGCTAACATCAATAACTTAACTGTACACATTACAAGATATAGTTATAATACTTAAGGAAGTTGTGGCACTATCTCAAGTTCGTCAATTCCATAGTTACAATTCATCTTTTCAGTGTGTTAAGAGAATAAGAGACCTTACACCTTTTCAGGGTGCTCCCTTTTTAGTTTAGATCATGATCATTAAGCTACTTCATCAAATAGCATATAGTGTCTAAGTTCTTTTCAATCAAACTAGACAATTTCATTTAGTCTTTTTCAATCTGACTAATTCCTGCTAAGTCCTTTTCAATCAGACAAAGCTAACTGCACCTGTTTCAATTAGATACAGCAATATTCCACATAGTGTTCAAAGGTTACGAGAACACATAATATAATTCCAATTCACTTTAGTTATCCATTGAACAATACACATCAAGGGTAAGATAATTCAAAAGACGTTTCATGTCATAAGAGTTCAAATACTACCGGCCACTTGGTAGCTACACTTAGAAAGAATAATGAGGATCCTATTTCAAATGATGAATCTCAAAAAGACATAGGAACGCAATCCCTTACCTTGGCTTTCTTAGATCTTCTTGCAAAACCACGCGCACGTATCTACAATCATGCGAAAATAACTTTCTTAGACAAAAGTAACACTATTTAATTCCGTCCCCAATATACTTTACTTTTCTTATTATTAACCTACGAGTTATCCTCTTTAACCCCTTTTAAGGTTTAATACTCATTCTAGGGTTTTACATATTACCCATTTATATTATACCCAAAATACCCTTTTAGTTTTACCAAAATACCCTTAGGGTTTCATCAATTCTTACCTAAGGTTTTATAGCTTCTATTCTCATTCATCATGTTCTAGTATACAATTTCACGCACTAACATACTATTCACGGCACACACAAACACACACACATACACTATTTACACAATGCGCACACACACACACAATACTGCACACACAACGCACTCACACAAGCACAACACACACTGTACAATGTACACACACACTGCACAGTACACGCACACACACACTACACCACACACGCACACACACAGCATACAAACGCACGCACAACACAGCACACGTGCACACTGTCATCTTCTTCTTGACTCTTCCCATACAAAACCCTAGTTGATCATAACATTTTTAGGGTGTTCGAATCATACTTCTTAACTATCATTGCTTAATAAAGATGGAGAAGAAAAGGTTTAGGGGTTATAGAATTACCTTGATGAACACGTTCACCTTTCTCTCTCTCTCTCTCTCTCTCTCTCTCTCTCTCTCTCTCTCTCTCTCTCTCTCTGTGCCGTTCTCTCTCTTTCTCCCTTTCTTTCTTTCTTTTGTGTTAGAAATAATAACACTAGGGAACTTAGAGAGTTTATATAGCTTAGGGTTTTCAATTCCCTAACTAAAAGGATTCATTCTCCTCTTAAAATAATGACTTGGGTTTTTCTACTTTTGAGCCAATAACTAAACCCAATACTTTTATTAGTGGCCCGGCCCAAATAATAATTAAGGAGTTTAAAGAAAAATAAATAATTAGGGGAAGGTGGCGGGTATTACAACTTTAGCCTTTATTTATATATAAATAATATATTTTTTTTGTTTCCAAGAAAAAGGAATAATAACAAAAAATCCCCTCAAAAAATTTATATCTAAAAAACTCACAAAATATTTCTTCAATTGAAAAAGTCCTAAAATTAAATTATCCATACCAGAAAGCCCAAACATTAACGAATTGACTAATGTGATTAGGTTTCAGTATTCATTATAATAAAAAATTAACTTCCATTTCAATTAATGATGTATTAAAAATAAAAAATCTTTTTGCAATGCAAAATAATTTAATTATGATATTATAACAATATATTTAGTAATTATTATTATTTTAGTTAATTACTAATTTTTAATAATATAGTTAATAATAAAAAGTAATAAAAATGAAAAACAATACTGAATGTGGTAATATTGAAAAGAATATCATCATAATTTTTATTAATTTTATGATCTTACATAATAATAAAAAAATAAAAAACTTAAAGAAGCACCTTTCAATTACTTCCTTGATATATCAAAAATTTATATTTTTATTATTAAATATTAGGTAATTAAATAATAATGATTAATTTTTGTTGTTTTTATAACTACTACTACTTCTACTACTACTACTACTATTATTATTATTATTATAATTATTCTTATTATTATTATTATTTAATAATAATATTATTAAAATTATTTGGTGGCATAATTTTTTTTAATATTCCTAACATGTCATTAAATGAAAAGAAAGTTAAGTTTTTAATAGTATGAATGTTCAAACTTAACAACGTTAGTTAAAATAGTTAACGTTTGGACTTTTTGGTATTGATAATATATATTTAGGATTTTCTAGATTGAAGAAAAAAATTGTGGGTTTTTTTGGATATGAAAGTTTTTTTTAAGGAGTTTTTGGTATTTTTTTTTCCCCCAAAAAAGAATTAAGAATACAACTTAACTTTTATATTATTTTTTAGGAAAATTGCAATTTAAATACCTGAGTGTCGTCATGTTTTAATTGATTATCCAATTTGTGTTCATTACAATTTGGTTGCTGTTTTTGTTGTTGTTGCAATCAGGTGTAACTTTGGTTAGCCCGTCAAAAATCTAACGAAAATGGATGAAAAACGCAACAAGCTTCTTTCAAAATTAAAATGATCACCCCTACTGTTTAAATTATCCCCACTCCAAAAATTAACATCAAAACAATAAAGGGGCAAAAATAATAATATCCAAATTATAAAGGGCTAATTCTTAAACTTGCTGATTCTGGCAAATTCTTTACACACTCCGGTGAGTTTTAAACCATAATCCTTCTCTCTCTGTTCCCACTCTTCACAATCATCTCCACTCACAAACAACACTCCCTCTTACCCCTCTTCCTCTTTTCTATGTGCCTCCACCTCACCACCAACTCCGGCTGTTTACTCTCTTCCCCATCCGACCATTTTGGCGACCTAACTTTTCTAAATTATTTCATCCTCTATGTCTGCCACCAACAAGGCCACGCCATCCTTTATACTCCCTCCGTCCCGCCGGAAACTTCAAAAAAAAATTATGGCACAAGAATTAAGGGAAAAAGTAAAAAAGGTGATGTGTTGTGAGTGTTGATAGTTGAGTGGGAGAGAGAAAGTGGGGTAGAGAATAGATAGTGGGTTAGTGGATGTGAGTATGAGAAGTGGGACCCACTAATTAAAAAGTATTAAAAACTTTCCATTTATGGAATGTGCAATTTCTATGGGACGCCCATTTTGGTAAGTTTTGCAATTTTCGGTGGGACGGAGGGAGTATTTTAGAGGGAATCCATTTATCCCTCTCATCCTCCAACGTTAACGTTAGATTGAAAGTTCCAAAGAATCCATTGTAATCCGTCGAGTCTTCCCCACCTCCAACCCCCCCCCCCCCATTTCATGAATGATTTGGGATTATTTTTAAATTTTGTGATTGATTTTTGATTTTTTGCTTGGTTTGCTCGGATTTGATAGATTTGATGCCATATCTGGATTTGAATTTCAAATTTTGAGTTTTGGGTAATTTGATTTCAGATTTTGAGTTGTAGGTAATTCGATTTTTGTATGATTCAAGTTTTGGAAATTTCGATTTCAGTTTGAAGAAGTTTCCTCTCTATGTTTCTGGAATTTCTATGTTTCCTCTCTTCCTTTTTTTACACATAAAATTTTAAAATGCAATATCTTAAAAACTAAGAATCGAAAAAATAATCCAAAATCACCGTTTTAATCGTGTCGTCAAGACGAATCAAACAAGCACACTCAACGCATAATACAAATTTTAGAAATAAAAATTCACTTTTCCCTTGTAAATTTTGAGAAAATCATTTTTCATTCTCAACTGATTTCACACATGTTCATTTTTCACTTGTAAAATCATTTCTCAGTTGTGTGATTTCACAGTTGTGTCATTTTTTTCATTTTTCAAATGTAAATTCATTTCTCAACTGATTTCTCAGTTGTATGATTTCATAGTTGTGACATTTTTTCATTTTCACTTGTAAAAACTGATAAATTCATCTTTCAATTTTTCACAATTATTATAATAACTGAGACACGTATTTCACAGTTGTTCACATATGAATTTGAATATAATAACTGGGACGTTCATTTCACAGTTGTGCACACATGAGTTTGAGTTTAATAACTGAGAAATTCATTTCACATTTGTTCAATTTTTAATTTGTTCATAATCGTGTATAAACTGAGTTATTTATTTCTCATTTGTTCATAATTGAGTATAAAATTGATAAATTAATCTCTCAATTTTCACAATTGATAGTCAAATTTCGCAGATGTTTAAATTAAAAAATTGAGACATTCATTTATCCTTTTGGGTTTGCCTTTGGAAATCAAGAAAGATCTCATCAAGAGTTGCAGAGATTAACCAACGATTCCCACCCTTGCAAAAGTGTAATTTGGACTCAGACAAGGATCTCATCAAGAGAGTTTTATATGGAGAAAACAAAATCGGTAACATCTATAAATTCCAGTCAAAGTTTTTGGTGAGGATGGCTTTGCCTTTGGAGCTTTGACCGGAGATGAGATTGATCGATGCCACCGGAGTTGAAGACAGAAGAAGATAGAGAGATAGAGAAATCGTGGCAGAGAGGGGCGCTAGGGTTGCAAGGATTTAGGGGAGAAGACAGAGCGCAGTATATGTGAGGACTCAAATTGAATAGTGAGGATCGAAGGTATGGGGAGATTTAGAGCATGTCGATCGCTGGAATTGTAGAGGGGATCGTTGGAGGTTGGGAAGGGGAGGGGTCATGGAGGACGGAGTGGGGAGGGGTCACCGGAGGCCGGGAAGAGGAAAGGAAAATCGTGCATGTGCGTCTGTTGTGTGCGTGAAATGGGGGAGGGTTTTGTTTTTGGGTTAGGGATAGTTTGGCCATTTAAAATTAATATAAAGAGGGTCAGGGATTTATGGGTAAAATAGATTTCAATCCAGGGACCCTAAGGTAGAATATGAAAATATCAGTTTTTATTGACGAATTCCACCTTTTTTGAGGGACTTATTGGTAAAAATTCCTTAATTTAAACAAAGTTGATAACAAAAAAAAATACACCGAGGGTTGCCCAAACCTGTGAGTGGGTCTAAGAAGAAGTTGGTGAAAGTGAAACTAACCCTAATAACACGTGATAATGAAATGAGAAGTTACTTGAGTTTGATGAGACTCACGTAACATGTACTATTTATGTCCCTTCTTGAAAATATAGAAATACAGAAAAAATTGTAAAGGCATCTCAATTTTATTCACATATGAAATCCCCTATATATACAAACTAGAACCTATGAAATAAAATACAATTCGGAAACTATTTTAGGAGAATATTTACACAATCAAACTATGAAACTATATTGCTTGTACACCAAGATACGAGAGAGATTAAGATCATGTATAGTGTGATATCTCAAACAAGCCAGAGGTTTAGTGAGTGCATCGGCGAGTTGGTCAATCCCAGAAACGTGAGTAACACGCAACTGATGAGATTAAACCCGTTCACGAACAAAGTGATAATTGAGTGCTAGATGTTTCATGCTGGAGTGAAATTTAGGATTTGCTGCACCATGCGTGGCTCCAAGGTTATCACAATATATTCTCCACCGTTGTCACTGTAAATTTGTAGACACCCCGCCTTGGACCTCTCATGTCCCGATTGCATACACAATCTTTGTTTTCCTCTTTTCCGTTAACTATTGTTACTTTTGTTACTTTTTGTTAAGTTCATAACTAACTATGTTAGTCTTGGACTTAACTAAGTGACAAACTAAACCTTGAGTCTTTTTTTACTTTTCTTTTGATGACTTTCATTGGTGTTTGTTAAGTTTCTAGCTGATTTTGTTAGTTTGGGGGCTTAACTACATAACGGAACCAACTTTTGGGCTAAAATATGATTTTTCTAAAGGTCGGACGTGCGCACCTTTTCCCCTTTATATGGGAGGCATGCACTTACCATAGGTGGAAAAGGCGTGCTCACGTCCAGCCTTCAGAAAAATCATATTTTAGCCCCAAAGTTGGTCCCGTTATGCAGTTAAGCCCCCAAACTAACGAAATCAGTCAAAAACTTAACGAACACCAACAAAAGTCAACAAAAGCAAAGTAAACAAAGACTCAGGTTGACTTTGTCACTTATTAAAGTCCAAGACTAACGAAGTTTCTTATGAACTTAACGAAAAGTAACGAAAGTAACAAAAGTTAACGGAAAAGAGGAAAACAAAGATTGTGTATGCAATCGAGACATGAGAGGTCCAATGCGGGGTGCTTACAAAATGGTAAGGATTGGGCTGTTGAAAAGTCTTTCAACCAGACTTTTGAAGATGGTGAAGACAGAGGTGGCATCATTTTGTGTTTTAGAGGGTAGAGCCATGTATATTTGGTGAAGTGACTGACAAAAATAATCTAGTATTTAAAACCATCATAAGAAAGAAGTGGAGAAGTCCAAACATCGTTATAAAGTAAATTAAGAGGATCATTGGAAGACATAGAATTCTCATAAAAAAGGTAATTGATGACTTTTATTACAATCACAAGAGTTGAAATTGAAAGTAGAAGTCCTAGGATATCTAAATTGAACGAATTACTAAGAAAACGTAAAATAGGAAAAGTTGGATGGCCTAGTCTATGATGCCAATTGATGGTTGAAGATGCAGTGGTGGAGTGAACGGCAGGAGAAGGTGGAAGCCATTCATAGACTCCATAATTAGAAGTTCCTTGAAGAAGAGTTGCCCCCGTTCGAAGGTCCTTCACAGTAAAAGAATTTGATGAGAAGGTGACACATGCATTATTATCATGACACAACTTAGAGATAAAGATGATATTACGAGAAACAAGAGGTACGTGAAGAACATGATTAAGGACTAAAGTAGAGGAAGATGTAAGTATAGATGTTGAACCTGTGTTTGAGATGTTGAGACTGGAGCCATAACCAATTAATAGCTCCTCAATGCCATTTGTAGGGATAGTGGAGAGCAAGGTTGTTGAGGTCGTTTGTAACATGATGAGTAGCTCCACTGCTGAAAAACCATGCCTGATTAGTTTGGTGGGAGGTGGAGGCCGAGTAGGCGGGTAGGAAGTTTGAGAGTTTTGGTTTTGGGGGTGAGAGTTGTTGTAGTTCTGATTAGGTGAGAGGCTATGTTTTGGGAAGGAGCCATTAGGGTAGAGTTGGTGGAAAGAGTTACACTGAGTGACACCACTGGCAGTGGCCTTTGTAAGTTTCACGGGTATTGGTGGAATTAGGGTGCGAGGGACTGGCAGGGTGCGGGGCAGATGTGGGGCGGTAGATTTAGGGCTGTAGGGCCGAGTCTGGGATGATTTTTATCCACATACGATATATTAGCGGGGAAGGAGGGAGTGGTGGTGATACGATGCTTCGAGGAGAGTTGTTTGTTGAGAAGTTTCTCATGTAATTCATCAAAGCTGATGAATGTGTCGCGACTATGAACAACATTGATGACGCTTTCATAGTCAGGATCATTCAATTGCTCATGTATTTTGTTAACAAGGTCATCGGAGTTGATGGGGTGGCCTAGAGAGGATAGTTAGTCAGCACATGATTTGAATTCCTACAGGTAATGTCGCGCCCCGACCCGTGGTCCTACTTGGCCCCACGCCCGGGACACGCACGGAAGACGTCACAAACATTTTTAAGAAAATTTTTCGAAATATACTTTCATAAAAAGTCTTATATGACTAAACAACATTTATTAGACTTGACTACAAGTCACAAAAAAAAAACTTTCTCAAATGAGTACTTAGCCACTTGGCTATAACAAACTTTACTTATAAAATTTACAAACACGAACACCTACTTAAAGAGATGATACAAATAACTGAGTCACGTGTACACTACCCTAAAGGTATTACATTTACATAATGTATCATTTATACACATCACTTCCCAAAAGTCTTACCAAAGATCTCTTTACCAACGTCCTCCCTGTGCTGTGACCTATTCCCTGGACTCCTTCTTATCTAAAACGGTAAACAAATAAGGGGTGAAAATAAATCTCAGTAAGTTACTAAAATGCAACTACATTACATGCTAATATGAGAAACATAACAAAACAATACCACAAATGATCATATAGCATATAGCACATAATATGAGAGGCTCCCTATCGCCAACCGTCCCATACCGGTTGGAAATAACGACCAACTCATCATACAACACATAAAGCGGAAATAAACACTCATACGTGGATACTGAGCCAAGGTTCTCAAACCAAACAATAGCCATCTGAGAGGCATCAACTGAGCAGCATCGAAGAGCTGAGACGGGTTCCGGAACCAAACAACAACAACAACAACAACAACGGGGAAAATGACACAAAGTCATAACCCAAAGTTCACTCCTTTCGTTTCACAACCCAAAATTACTTGTACTTGTAACACTTAACATTTGCAACTAATACAAAGACTACAAATTCAGTCTTTAAACAATTCTAACACCCAACAAGAATCATTTCCATACTACTCCTTCTGTCCCAAATTTACAAGTATAAATAAAACATACCCAAAATTACAAGTATAATAAAAGTATACTAAAACATCTTTTTTTCAACATATTAAGCATATAAAGCATGTTTATGACCATTTTAACATTTAAAAGGGGGATTAGTAACTTACCTATTTTTCGGAAAAGTGTCAAGAAAATAATATTTGACCCGGTAGAAAGAATCTATTCAACACCCTGAATATTTATATATTTTTAGATTTTAAAATAGAGTAGTAAATTAAAAGAATGAAAATTAACAAAACAAAAACCTTACCTTTTCTTCTTTCATCAACAATGGAGGAAGCAAAGAAATTTAGTGTGTGTGTGTGTGTGTGAAGGTGGCGCAGAGAGTGAGGGAGGGGGAGATAAGGATGGTTTATGCTATTTTCAACTTTCATTTAAACCCCTCCACTTTCAAATTGAACAACCAAGCCCTTGAACCTTATTTTTATACTTTGGCCCATAAAATTCCACTAACACAACTTAACTCCCAAACAACCTTACTATTAACTCTTTAACTAACTCAAATAATCCAATAAGATGTATAATTCATATAATATGATGCAACACATAAAATGCGCACATAATTTTAATTAAAAATTCCCAAAATATAAAATAAAATATAAAATAAATAAAGACGGATTTTGGGGTCGTTACACTCACTCCCCCTTAAAGAAAATTCGACCCGAATTTTAAGATTGTTTACCTCAACCCTCAAACAACCCAGGATACTTCCTTTCATTTCAATCCCGAAACTCCATACTGAGTTCAATATCCTCTAAAACTTTAGACATATCGGAGAAGAATCATAAACACAATTGCGTGGCATCAACACATGGAACTCATTATCTACCTCGTCAAGAGAAGGAAGTAACACAAGACGATAAACTCAACCTCTAGCTCTTTCCAAAATCTCAAAAGAACTGACATATTAAACAATTCCACGAGAAGTAAAGGTATATCCCTCGAATTCTTAGAATCAACTAAACAAGTTCTCAAGAATCTGAATGGTTATTTCTAACTGACCATCTGACTGAGGGTGAAAGTCATACTAAGTCTAAATTCCGAACCCCAGGCCTTCTGAAATGCTTGCCAAAATCAAGATGTAAATAAGGAACCCATATCTATTACCATGCTCGTAGACATCCCATGAAATCGAACTATCTTCTGAACAAATAACTGATAACTGATAATTTACTTCCAGATTATTCACAACTCAAGGACTTAGTTGAATACTTAGAATTCCTCGCATCAAACAATTAAAGGTAACTCCTCGAATTTATCTCAATACTCTACTTCTACTCGAATTCATAATTAAATTGGTCTTGTGTATCCCTTCAAGTATCTATAGTTGAACTCCGTTATACATGTTTAATTCCACTAAGTGTTGACTACATACTCTGCTATAGAAGTTAAAATTCCATCACTAGCCACGAACAAAATCTTATTGTCTGTCATTATTCATTCCACGAGTAATTTTCGATAGTTGATATTATTCAATAGAGTAGAAATTTAAAGCTTTCACAATCGCAAAGTCACACCATGTCTCAACTCACGAAGACTCTAAAGTGTTAATTCCTCTAACATTCCCCATTTAGTTTTATCACCCATGAACTATAAGTCAATGAATCCTCTAACACAATACCTTTCCGGATGATATAATATGGTAAACACTTCAAATCTAACTCCATCAAAGTCATTCACTAATGCAATGGATGTATAATCGCAATAAATCTCAATTTATGGGTAGGATAATTTTGTTGATAAGGAATCAATCTTCTAAAAGCACACATTGTTACCGTACCATCCTGAAGCAATGAACATCTCAATCACTCTTTAAGGCATCTCTATGAATAATGAATTTATCAAATCCACTATAAGGGTAAGCTTGACATATCCACTAGAAATTAGTAACACTAATCATATCCTCTAGATAATTGTAGTACTAGTTAAATCCATTAAGCAATATCAATACTGAAGTTGTCATCAACTCTCGATTCATCAATTAACACTCGCAACAATTAAACTCGTTCACTCTTACCAATCCATCGAGATAGTGCATCTTTCTATGCTATGTAGTTAACAGTGTAGCTACCTTAGAAATCCATCAATAAATCCTCAACCCTATGCCTGAGTTGAAACTTTCCTCAAAATAATATATCCTCTAACATGAAGACATTCTGCCCTGATTTTACAAACTGCTACCGCTCTCAAAGAACTCAGACTAGGATTACTTATACAATTCAACGTATCCAACCATACCACTGAAGTGGGAGAATTCAAACTATATAACCACCATTCATGATGTCCATACCCGATATAAAAGCCATCTTTGAAGTATACTCAACTAAAATTCTCAACAAATGATAATCACTTCAAATCAATCACTAAACAATTACTGATCTCTGATGTGGCTCAACATAGCACCCAACCACTCAAGATCACCCAAGGTTCTCCTCAAGAACAAGTACCACTCAAGGGAAATAAATTTAAAATCTCACAAGAAAAAGATATCTTTCAATTTAAATGCAAATTTTTCACTACTAACTCCATAAACTAACTACCAGGCACAAGCTTGCAACAACAATTTACAAATTTCTTATTGCCTAAATAGCATGAAAGCTAAACACATATATATACCATGCTTAACTAAAACACACTAGCATATAAAATTCCACCACCATAACATCAAAATCTTGTGATGACAACATCACTAAACCGGCAAATAAAACATGCCCATGAATACGCACATCACAAGTATACGACACTTTATCGGTCGTCTAACACTCCCCCTTAGGAAGACACATCTAACACATAAGGTAAAGACTCAGAAGACACATGCAATCAAGAAGCACAATGCACAAACACACATGTATGCGAAGAGCCAGGGTCTATAAGTGTGTGTGCTCTCAAACTAGACATAGAAATTATACCTCCAGTCACATTAGAAGAATCTGAAATCTGTTGTTGATTGATGGAAGAAACACGATCTTGCACCTTAACCTTTCCTGAAGCATCCCTCTTTTGGCCCCGAGATGACCCAGCTGCACTTCCCGATAACTGATTCTTAAATCTAAAGCAACTCTTCTGAAAGTGACCCAACTGACCACAACTCAAACATTTGCCTTGCTTCTTCCAACTTTTTTCTTCTAAATGTCCCATCCTTTGACAGTAGTAACATACTCGTTTACTTCGAGTTTCTCTATTATGCGGCCCTTGAAAAGATGCCCTAGGTTGCGAAGGTGTTCCTTGATATTCTCTACTATCTCCACGCTGGGGTTGCGGTTTTACCAGTTCTCCTCGTTTTGTCACATCTGAGGTTTCAATCTTGGTTTTATGCTCCTCTATATCGTCAATGATTTTCATGACAGCTTCAAACATACCTTGGAACAGTGCTCGAACCTCTTCTCTAGCGTTACCCGACCCTGAAGGCCCTGACTGATTCCCTTCGGTGCCAACCATTTTCAATAAGTACCTGCATAAAACTCTCAACGTTACTTACCCTATACACAACTACCCTCCTAAGTCATTTAGTCATTCTAGACCATCTACAACCTAGCTCTGATACCAACTGTCGCGCCCCGACCCGTGGTCCTACTTGGCCCCACGCCCGGGACACGCACGGAAGACGTCACAAAACATTTTTAAGAAAATTTTTCAAAATATACTTTCATAAAAAGTCTTATATGACTAAACAACATTTATTAGACTTGACTACAAGTCACAAAAACAAAACTTTCTCAAATGAGTACTTAGCCACTTGGCTATAACAAACTTTACTTATAAAATTTACAAACACGAACACCTACTAAAAGAGATGATACAAATAACTGAGTCACGGGTACACTACCCTAAAGGTATTACATTTACATAATGTATCCTTTATACACATCACTTCCCAAAAGTCTTACCAAAGATCTCTTTACCGACGTCCTCCCTGTGCTGTGACCTATTCCCTGGACTCCTTCTTATCTAAAACGATAAACAAATAAGGGGTGAGAATAAATCTCAGTAAGTTACTAAAATGCCACTACATTACATGATAATATGAGAAACATAACGGAACAATACCACAAATGATCATATAGCATATAGCACATAATATGAGAGGCTCCCTATCGCCAACCGTCCCATACCGGTTGGAAATAACGACCAACTCATCATACAACACATAAAGCGGAAATAAACACTCATACGTGGATACTGAGCCAAGGTTCTCAAACCAAACAATAGCCATCTGAGAGGCATCAACTGAGCAGCATCGAAGAGCTGAGACGGGTTCCGGAACCAAACAACAACAACAACAACAACAACGGGGAAAATGACACAAAGTCATAACCCAAAGTTCACTCCTTTCGTTTCACAACCTAAAATTACTTGTACTTGTAACACTTAACATTTGCAACTAATACAAAGACTACAAATTCAGTCTTTAAACAATTCTAACACCCAACAAGAATCATTTCCATACTACTCCTTCTGTCCCAAATTTACAAGTATAAATAAAACATACCCAAAATTACAAGTATAATAAAAGTATACTAAAACATCTTTTTTTCAACATATTAAGCATATAAAGCATGTTTATGACCATTTTAACATTTAAAAGGGGGATTAGTAACTTACCTATTTTTCGGAAAAGTGTCAAGAAAATAATATTTGACCCGGTAGAAAGAATCTATTCAACACCCTGAATATTTATATATTTTTAGATTTTAAAATAGAGTAGTAAATTAAAAGAATGAAAATTAACAAAACAAAAACCTTACCTTTTCTTCTTTCCTCAAAAATGGAGGAAGCAAAGAAATTTAGTGTGTGTGTGTGTGTGAAGGTGGCGGAGAGAGTGAGGGAGGGGGAGATAAGGATGGTTTATGCTATTTTCAACTTTCATTTAAACCCCTCCACTTTCAAATTGAACAACCAAGCCCTTGAACCTTATTTTTATACTTTGGCCTATAAAATTCCACTAACACAACTTAACTCCCAAAACAACCTTACTATTAACTCTTTAACTAACTCAAATAATCCAATAAGATGTATAATTCATATAATATGATGCAACACATAAAATGCGCACATAATTTTAAATTAAAAATTCCCAAAATATAAAATAAAATATAAAATAAATAAAGACGGATTTTGGGGTCGTTACAGGTAATCGGTAACGAGTACCTTTGGTTATATGATGAAGTCGGTCTTTGATTTGTTAGATGTGGCTTTTGGACGGATTTGCGTATGTTTTGGCTAGGGTTTGCGAAGCATCAAGGGTAGTTTTTCATTGGGAGATGAGGGGTACTAGAGGAGCAGAGAGTGATCCGGCTAGGGCACTGAGAAGTAGTTTGTCTTGGCGAAACCATGTGGAGTGGGCGGCATTTGGGATTGTGGTGGGAGTAGCGGTTGCAGCGGCGACGACGCGTTGAGCTTCCGTGGAGTCGGCAGAGGTTGTGGTGGTGGAGGCGGTCGGTGTGGGGTTGGGTATTTCTTTAGGGGGTGCGGTTAGGGTTCCATCAATGTAAGAGTAAAGATCATACCTTAGGAGAGAGGCTTCAATTTGTGTTTTCCATGCTATGTAGTTGGTAGGTGTGAGTTTGAGAATGTGGTTGAGGGAGATGGCGAAAATAGGTTTGAGGGTTTCGGCCAGATTGGGGATAAGAGGGGAGTCGGCTGCCATGGATATTATTATTTTTTATCTAAGCTCTAGATACCATATATAAATACATGAAACAGCTGTAAAGGCATATCAATTTTATTCATATGAAAGCCCCTAAATATACAAACTAGAACCTATGAAATAGAATACAATTAGGAAACTATTTTAGGAGAATATTTACACAATCCAACTACGAAAACTATATTGCTTGTACACCAATGTACGAGAGAGATTGAGACCATGTAGGAGTATCAGAAAATACGCCATATTTTTTATTTTTATTTTTTTGGGTGCATCCCTAATTATTTTTACTTCCATGAAATCACATAACGAGCTGAAAATGAAAAATGTTACTCCCTCAGTCCCTGTTTAAGGTTTTTAGTTTGACTTTACACGATTATTAAGAAACAAAGGTAAATTTGAGTCAAGAATAGTAGTGTGTGGAGGATATAATTGTCCATTCATAAAGCAAGTGGTGAAAAGTAGATGGGTAAGTGATGGGTTTTTTGTAATATATGATCTTTATGAGGACAAGAATGTCCAAAACACTATTCATCCTTCGCCATTTAAGCAATAAAGCAACTAAGAACCTTAAACTGTAACATACTAAAAAGGAAAGTAAGAACCTTAAACTGGGGCGTATGGATTACTTCTAAATTGCAATGTCAGTGAAAATGTTACTTTCAAAATAAATGCGCATTTCTATTGTTGATAATTTTATAATAAACATTTATTTCGATAAAAACAAAAAAAAAACATATATTGAAAAGCTACTCCACTCCCTTCATCACATTTCAAATTGTAATATTTGTCATATTTTTTTTTCCGCCAAACCAGGAATATATTACATAACAAAAGGATACAAAAGTTACTTGATACAAACTGTTTGATCAAGAGGGAAACAAGCCTCCCTACTATATTTACAACCTAATAAGCCTGGGACCAAAACAGGTAGAACAAAAGGTGGAGGGTTAACAAAAGATTGATTTTAGACACTAGCAGACGCTGCCACTTTAGCTAAAACATCTGCAACCCGATTTGTTTCCCTATGCACAAAAGAGATCCACAACTGCCTAAACTTGGAGAATAGAAACAAACAGTCACGGATGAGGCTCCGCAGATGAGGATGCTCCTGGTTGTGCCTGCATAACATATTAAAGATAACTTGAGAGTCCGTTGTTGGAACAATTTATGACCCTGAATGCCATACTCATATTTAGAAGGAGATTGAGGAAGGAGATGAAGGCGGAAGCGATATATTACCTGTTGAATCCATAGTTATGTTTGTAGGGAGATGATGATCAAGAAGAAGATGTAGGAGAATGGAACTTCTAAATGATGAATGCCCTTTAGTTTCTCAAGTTCTTCTAGACAATAATGAAGAGAGTATATAGAGAGAAAGTAAAGAATGTAGTGTCTAAAAGAGTTGATGGTAAGCCCTTTATATACTAGACAAAGAGGCACTTCATTTAGGGACCACACCTATTCAAGCCTAAACAATGTTGATTTACTATTTTGCCCATCATAAATAGATAAATTACATTTCAGGGATTCTACACATTGACTAAGTTTGACTATACTTTATATTAATATTATAGACATGATTTTATTTATGGAAGGTGCTAAATAACTTGTGTTGCAAGACATAATGATCTAACAATCTCCCACTTGGGTTGCAAAACAAATTTCTTCCTTTAAATCATGAATATAACATAAATAACAACCCAAATGTGCACTTTGTTGTCACTTATAACAATCTCGTCTATTAGCCATATAAGTATAGGACTAAAGGGGCAGTCGTTGTAATTGATTCGCAACTAAACCCACTATAATCACATATACCAATCCAACTAAATGACATAGATCAAAAGTATAGATGTGTAGCATGGAACTTGATGAATATTTACATATTCTTCCAACTAGTCCAACTTTAACCAAATGAGATCAAACTTTAATAATAATAGAACAATAATTGAAGAAACAACACAAACTCCCACTATATTAAATGTTATCAAAATTTGTTACACCCATATGAGCAACATGCTCGTGAAACACTAAAGGTGATAACGCCTTAGTAAACAGATCCACTAACATAGAGTTTGTACCAATAAGTTGTATTTCTATTTGTTCATTTTGTACCCTCTCTCTTACAACAAGAAATTTAATGTCTATATACTTAGACTTTGATGAACTCTTGTTATTATTAGAGTACAAAACCGCTGCCCTATTGTCACAATATAGCTTAATAGGTCTTTCGACGCTATCGACAATACGGAGTCCCTCAATGAATTTACGCAGCCATATAGCTTGATTGGATGCCTCGAAACAAGCAACAAACTCGGCTTCCATGGTAGAGGAAGTTACGAGTGTCTGCTTGGCACTTCTCCAAGAAACTGCTCCACCGGCTAATGTGAAAACATAACCAGACGTTGATTTACGGCTGTCTTGGAATCCAGCAAAGTCGGAATCGGAATACCCAACAATCTCAAGATGATCCGACTTTGAATATGTAAGCATGTAGTCATTGGTGTTTTGTAAATACCGCATCACTCTTTTTTGCTGCGACTCAATGTTCTCTCCCCGGATTGCTTTGGTATCTACCAAGCATCCCAACAATAAAGGCAAGGTCTGGACGAGTACAGACTTGCGCATACATTAAGCTTCCTACTGCTGATGCGTAAGGGATATTTTTCATATACTTGGTTTCAAAATTGTTTTTGGGACATTGATTAAGACTGAATTTATCTCCTTTAGAAACAGGGGTGTCATGTGGTTTACAGTTTTGCATGCTAAACCTTTTTAATACCTTCTCTATATAGGCCTTTTGTGATAATCCTAAAGTACCTCGTGAGCGATCACGATGTATTTGGATTCTTAATACAAAAGATGTCTCACCAAGATCTTTCATTTCAAATTTGTTTGAAAGAAATTTCTTAGTTTCTTTTAGAAGGTTCATATCATTACTAGCAAGCAAAATATCATCCACATATAAGACTAAGAATATAAATTTACTCCTACTGAACTTATGGTATATACAATCTTCACCAAGATTCGTTTCAAAGCCAAATGAAAGAATTACTTGGTTAAATTTGAGATACCATTGACGAGAAGCTTGCTTGAGCCCATAAATGGATTTCTTAAGTTTACAAACTAAATGATTAGTTTGTTCCAAATCATCCACCATTTCTGGTTTCTTCATATAGATGGTTTTCTCAATGTCTCCATTGAGAAAAGATGTCTTTACATCCATTTGATGAAGCTCGATATCATAATGTGCCACTAATACCATAATGATCCTAAAGGAGTTTTTAGAAGATACCGGAGAGAATGTTTCTTTATAATCAATACCTTCCTTTTGAGTGAAACCTTTAGCAACAAGACGAGCCTTATGTCTTTCCACATTACCTTGTGAATCCCTTTTGGTTTTAAATATCAATTTACAACCAATAGGTTTCACATTCTTAGGTAATGGGACAAGATCCCAAACGTCGTTGTCTTTCATAAATTTCAACGCTTCATTAATAGCATTGATCCATTTATGAGAATTAGGACTCTTAATGGCTTCATGGAAGGTGAGAGGCTCATCTCCTACTAAACCTAGGTGTAGGTGTCCTTCATTCTCGGCAAGATGTATAATCATCCGAAATGACACTTCTTCTTACTCTAGTGGATCTCTTTAAAGGAACTGGTTCTTCCTCATTTTGAGGTTGTTGAATTTCCTCATTATGATCAACATTTTCATGTTGTTCAATATTTATAAGGAATAATAATTTTGATTTTGAAGAGGAAGAGACATCCATTTCTATACCTCTTCCCATTGTAGTTCCAATTGGAAATCAAGTACTTGTACCTGAATACAAAACATTAATAAGGGATTACATAATGAATAAATGATTAATTATATCAAATGAAATCCATCAATAAGACAATTAACATGACATCAAAACTAATCTTTGGATTGCGAGTTGATTCATAAATAATTGACTTTGATAACAAGTAATTTGAACAATGTTTGATTAAATGCTTAATCTTCCTTTGGGTAGTCTTAAGCATTTAACAAAACAACTTAATGTTCATTTTATTTGTTATCACATAAATGCTTAAGTTTAGTCAAATGTCAAGATCTTCTTTGGAAAATTCAAGTCATTCACATATTAACTTAAACATTCAACACTTTAATAATTTTGGATTTAAATAACGTTAATCACTTAGGCGATAATATTATTTAAACAATGAATAAAATTATTTAAGCATATAATTAATCAAGGCTTTTAGGTTTGAAAAATAAATGTTTTGTTCAAAGGAAAAAACAAAAAATTATGCAGAAATTTGAAAAATCAATAAGCTGTGAACAGTGTCTGCACGGCCGAGCGAAGCAAATGACACGGCCGAGCACCACTTTTTACAGAAACTTTATTTTTCGACATATAGTGCACGGTCGCGCTAAACAAAATGCACGACCGAGCTGCTCGGCCGAGCAGAGGAAAGAACACGGCCGAGCACCTTAATCAGAAAAATTTGCCCTTTTCGACATACAGTGCACGACCGTGCAAAACTTAACGCACGACCTTGCAGGTCTTGGTCCGACCAGGCATAGCCAAAGACCCGACCGGGTTAATCAAGAGAACCGACCGGACTCGACCAAAGATTCAACCGGTTTATGTCATTTTTTGCGCCTTTTCATGTGCTCGGCCGAGCAGATCATAAGACTCGGCCGAGCAGGCCAATTTTCTGCATTTTCTGAATTTTGTTTAAACTTTCCCAAAATCAATGAATGACAAGTAGATCCACATGGTATGTACTTAAAACATAAAACCACGTTATTTAAGGATAATCTTGCTTTAAAATTAATGGAATCAAGTGAGTAGATCCACATGGTATGCACTAGACATAAAACCATGTTATGAGGGATAGTCACACTTGAACCATTTTAATGAACAAAACTTTCAAACCATTTCTTTAATTTAGATGATGATTATCAGTACTCTATAAATGAATTAGAGTCCCTAATCAACATCAAAAAACTTAATGATTCAACGGGATAAATGAATCAATCAAAGCATAAAGCTTTCTTAAAAGAACTCAAACTCAAACCAAATAATGAGCGGGCTCTGATACCAATTGTTGGAACAATTTATGACCTTGATGCCATACTCATATTTAGAAGGAGATTGAGGAAGGAGATGAAGGCGGAAGCGATATATTACCTGTTGAATCCATAGTTATGTTTGTAAGGAGATGATGATCAAGAAGAAGATATAGGAGAATGGAACTTCTAAATGATGAATGCCCTTTAGTTTCTCAAGTTCTTCTAAACAATAATGAAGAGAGTATATAGAGAGAAAGTAAAGAATATAGTGTCTAAAAGGGTTGATGGTAAGCCCTTTATATACTAGACAAAGAGGCACTTCATTTAGGGACCACACCTATTCAAGCCAGTGGCGAGGCTAGGGCAAAAGCAAGGGGGTCATTTGACCCCCTTGAATTTTGGAATGTGTCAATTTTAGTACCTTCAAAATTTTAGAAAATGACATTTTACTACTAAAAATGATGAATTTATTTATTTCGACCCCCTTAAGTTTGAGAAAAAAAAATACACTATTTGACCCCCTTGTATACTAAATTTGTAAACCTCAACAATAATACTTATCCCATAAACAACCTTGACCCCCTTTTTGAAAAATCCTGGCTTCGCCACTGATTCAAGCCTAAGCAATGTTTATTTACCATTTTGCCCATCATAAATAGATAAATTATATTTCAAGGATTCTACACATTGACTAAGTTTGACTATACTTTATATTAATATTATAGACATGATTTTATTTATGAAAGATGCTAAATAACTTGTGTTGCAAGGCATAATGATCTAACATCCGTTTCAAGATGTAACTCCAAAATTTGCCGTGATAAGGCCATAGCTAGACCCTCTCTTATAGCCCAAAGCTCTGCAATAATGTTAGAAGCATGCCCAATAGATTTGGAATATCCCCCAAGGACTTGACCAGTTGAGGATCGAAACACTCCACCAATTCCCGCTTTTCCTGGGTTATTGATTGATGTACCATCAGTATTTAATTTAATAGCAGTGAATTTTTGTCATCTCTAATGTCTCACTTATAATTGCAAAAGCCTAAAATGAAAAATTTATACTCCCTCTCTCTCTCTCCTTAAATGAGTGTCAATTTTCAAAAAATCTTTGTCCTAAATGAGTGTCTTTTTTTAACATAACTTTCTCCCTAAACGTTTTTTTTCGAAAAAAATTTCACCGGTTTCTTTATACGTGCAAAACTAAATGTTTGGAAAGGAGATTACAAGATTATATATGAATCGTTGTCACCAAATTGTTCAAAAAGTTGAGATTTTCAGTGTCCCTTAAAATGAAATTTGGACACTCATTTAGGGACAGAGGGAGTAATAATTTTTAATTAAGGAGACTCATTTTGTCATACTCACATAAACTAACGCAGTACTATTCTCTACCCAACTTTCTCTCTCCTAACCAACTAGTTACCCTCACCACATCACTTTTTCTTTTTTAACTTTTTCTTTCTTTAATTCATGTACATAACTTTATTTTTGTAGTGGGACGGAGGAAATATACGTTTTAAAATGAATGACTATTTAAGAAAACTCTATTACCAAGTGAATGGTCTTCTCGAAAGAAAAAATAAGCTTTATTCTTAAATATAATTTTTCCAAAATCTTTTCTATAATCATTGCATATTGCAAAATTAAAAGTTCAGAAAGTAGATAGCACTCGGAAAAAAAAATAGCATATATTTTCATACACTTTACCATGTGTTGAATTTCTTAAAAAAAAAAAAAAAAAAAAAATTAAAAAAAGGATATGATCTATTTTGGGAAGGAAGAAGTACACATGCATCAACTTTAACAATTGTACTAATTCATTAATCATTTAAGATCAGAAACAGCAAGCCAATACATTGAACTTGACACAATGAAATTCTACAGTCAAAAATCAACTTTATTCAACTACAACAAATCTACATTTTGCATCAGCATTTCATTCAACTACACATTGCAGAACATGTTTCCAGATCAAAGATCTCCCAGCTTTCACTTGTTTTACTTCAACTGGTTCCTGCAATCTTCTTATGTTGTATAAAACTACAACTGGATAACATTTTTAGCAGAATTTAAAGTATTCCGCCATACAATATTCTACAATACAAGAAGAAAGAAAAAAGTAAAAAGAGACGGATGAAATACGCTACAAGAGCTCGTTTTATTGATTACTAAGCAAGGAGGAGGGGGTAAGCCCAGCTTTAAACAGAAACTTCTGTTAGGACTCGAAGGACTGCTTCCCTTGTGGGCAAAGCAGGAATCGCTCCTTTCTCGGTTACAGTTAGTGCACCACATGCATTCGCGAATAGAAGAGCTTCTCTTAGTCTCTCCTCATCCTGCCATCATGTATAAATAAAAATAAAAAATATAAAAAAAAAATTAAGAGAACTACAGATTTTTAATGCCCAATATACCTTATAAAGATTAAGGTCGGAAGCTAAGATGCTAAGTATTCCACCAACAAATGCGTCACCAGCACCGGTAGTATCAACAGCTTTTACTTTTACACCAGAAACCCGTCCCTTAAATTGCTGCAGAAATAAAAACAACATTTTTAGCCTAGTCATGACAAATACAACTGAAACAAGCCAATGCCATGGGTAGTAGGGAAGCGACTTGCCTGAGTGTAGTATCTACAACCATCTTTCCCTTCACTTACAAGTAACAGCTTAAGATTGGGATGGAAAAGCTTCTCCAAAACCACATTATCATCACAAGGATCGTCTCCCCCGGTCAAAAACGTAATTTCATCCTCACTTATCTGCCAGTTCAATACAGAGTCAGTACAGTTTATAAGGAATACCCCCTCCGTCCAAAAATGATCTTCACGTTTGACTATTCAACTTTTTAAAGATATGAACACTTGCTTCACTAGCCATATTGTGTTTATGCACATTTAAGCCTAAATTGTAGAAATGGGAAGAACTTTTTGGGACAATGAAAAATGACAAATGAAAAGATCATTTTGGGACAGAGGGAGCATATATATATCAGTGACGCCTCTAGGAGCAGGAACATTTTAAGGTTACCTTAATGACATCGGCTTGGTCCCACACGCTCATTATGCCTTCTCGAGCAGCATCTTCAGATGGCCATAATGGCAGTCTTAAATTTGGATCATACGAAAGAATGCTACCAGATCTTTTAGCAATGGCCATTGCAGCAAGATGAGATGATTTGCACGGTTCTTCAATTAAACTAATAGAACCATAATGGAAAATCTTTCCCTGCATTAAGTATAAACTTAAAATGTTAAGTCGTAGCCTAAGCTTAACTTCAAATAGGTTACTTAAGACACAATACCTTCTCAATAAGGTTCAAATCAAGTTCCGATTCATGAAGAAGCATATCAGCACTAGGGTTACGGAAAAATACAAATTCTCGCTCCCCATCAGACCGGAGAGTAACAAATGCCAGTGCTGTCCTCGCGTTACGGTCAAATCTCATGCCCGAGTTGTTGACTTTGTTTTCCTTCAAAATGTCAGCCAACATGTACCCAAATTCATCGGCACCCACCTAACATAAAATTCAATAGCCTTCAAACTTGGAAACTAAACAATTTTGGACGCATCCCAAGAAGGTATAGTAATAATTGTACTACCTCTGTCCCAAGATGAATGTTCGTTTTTGCTCTTATTCAAGAGTAAAAACGGACATTCATTTTGGGACGGAGTGAGTATTTATTTGACACGTAAAGTGAAGATAGACTAATGCACCTTTCCTATAAAGGCTGAAGAACCGCCCAACCTTGATATGCAAACAGCAACGTTCGCAGGAGCACCACCAGGTGCTTTCTTGAAGCAGGGTGCTTCTGCTAGTGAAACTCCAGCAACAGAAGGCACAAAATCAATCAACATCTCCCCGAAGCAAATGACTAGTGGAGCATCTTTCTTTAACACTCCGTTTGTATACAAGTGTGGATTGTTAGAATGACCTACACGAGTAGATGCTTGAGTTTACAAACGACTATACTGAATTGATCGAAATCATGGTTCAAAAAACAATACGGCATCATAGCTAGCACGCTCTTCTTGAAGGCTAAACCGTCAAATTTCCCAACAAGAACAATCAAAACTATGTTCGACATAGGAGAGCAGCGAGGGAACTACACAGTGAAGGGTTATTTAGAGCAAAATAGTTACATGAATGATCAAGAATTTCGACTTAAATATCACATTTTTCAGAATATAAGATCAGATTCAAGTTCAATACATCAATCAAAGAAAAATCAGAGAACCCTTCTGTTATGTTTTCCATTCAAGATAACACAAGGACCAAACAGTAAACATGTAATCAGTGTACCGTATTTTTTATTTTACAATCTCGATTTACTCTAAGAAGATGCAGTCCATTAATTACAGGATATAGTCAAACGCTGAGAAGAGATCTAAATTGGGAAAAGTTAATGCATACCCTGCTTCTAATTTAATCATTCAATTGTATGCAATTGGATAATCAATTACCGAGAAAAGAAAATCCATAATTCACAACTAAATAAATTGAAACCAAGCAACTATCAACATCTGCACAGTGACTAAACTAGAAACTGCTTCTCAAAAATAGAATTTCATTTTCAAGAAAAGCATAAAAGGGAAAACTTGTTATGAAACCAATAATCCAAGAAATAAACACCAATAAGAAAATTCTTCAAACGGAAAACCATAATCAAAACATCATAAATAGAGAATTTAGAATCAGAAACAAGGAAATTAAAGAAGCGTATGGGAAGAAACCTGAAGTGGGGTTTTCAGCCATGGCAGTGTACAACAGTTCTTGAAAGAGCTGTGAAATTGAAGAAAGAAAAAGAAGAGGAGGGTCGGTGGGGGAATCAGGGGGATGAATATTGACGTTGTCGGTTGGAGAGAGAGAGAGAGAGAGAGAGAGTTTATTAGGGAAAATATAGGGCGGCTGTTAAGGAAGGAGTAGGGAATCTTGGAGAAGGGGAGTGGATTTTGATAAGAACTACTCCCCGTCTCAAAATAGATGTCGTTTTTTGAGTTAAATTTTATCTCAAAATACTTGTCGTTTTACTATTTTCAAAGCATTTTTATTGTTATATATCAATTGTACCCTTAATAATGATAGCGAAGTATCTCTTACCCAACCATTTAATTACTTAGGTAGTTGAAGGAGTCTTTGAAACTTTTTCACATTCATTAATGATATTTCTTAATATGTGTGAAACACTCCAAAACGACATTATTTTGAGACGGAGGGGTAGGAAGGAAGGAAGGAAAGAAATGTACTCCTGTGTAGGATATGTAATTCCAAATGATCTGTTTATGGAGTGATCTTGATTTTAATTCATTCGGATTCTTGTTTCTCTCTTTATTAGTACACAAAGTTGTGAGTTAATCCACTCTTGGCTAATACGATAAATTCTCGCACTACCTTTTTCTTTTCGTCTCTTTTTGCCGGTTTTCACGTTTCGTTGTTCTTTTTCTTTTCTTCATTTTTTCTCCACCCTCCGGCCCTGAAATAAGACTGTCTTACCAAAAAATTTGTTTTACATGCGTAAAACAATTTTTGAAAAATGATTTCTCGAAAAATGTTTTTTAAAAAATGAAATGTTTTCCGCAAAATGACATGAAAATATTTTCGATGGTTTTGTAAATCTAAGGAAAATGTTTTCCAAAAAATATTCTCAAATAAGAAAAAAATCAATGTGAGAAACTAATGTAGTATAAGAAAAAAATGATCCGAGGTGGGTAGAGGGTAGGGTGAACGTGTGGTGGGGGTAGGGCAAAAGTGGGGTGAGGTGAGTGGGTTGAGGTAGGTGGGTGTTGGGTAAAAGAGTTGTTAAAAAATAATATTAATGTGAGAAATATTTTTTGACCGAGGGTAGGGTGGGTAGGGGTAGGCTGGGCAGAGGATTTTTTTAAAAAATAATTTTAATTTGAGAAAAAAATGGGGGGTGGGGTGGGGGTTAGGGTAAGAGGTAGGGGAGGGAGCGGGGTGAGTTGTTAAATTTTAGTATGAGCAAAAAAAGAAAAAAAATTACCCTGGGGTGGGGTGGTGGGTGGGTGGAGGGGTGCGGGGTGGTGGTTGAGCTGTGGGGATGGTGGGTGGAAGTGGAGTGGGTAGCGTGGGGGTGTATGAGGGGTTGGGTGTGTGGGGATGGTGGGTGGAGGTGGAGTGGGTAGCGTGGGGGTGTATGAGGGGTTGGGTGTGTGAGTGAGAGTGTTAACATTTTCTGGAAAATGACTTACCGATTAGAAATCCGTAAGTCATTTTACTTAAAATTGGGGGTAAAACATTTCCCCATTTTCTGGTGCTTAACAAACACCGAAAAAAGGGGAAAACATTTTCCAGAATTTGTTTTACTTGAAACAAACGGAGCCTAAGAGATGTGTAAAACATTAAGGGATGAAAACAGGTTTTACACTAAAGCGAGTGTAAACAAGTTTTTCTCAAAATTTTCACCCCTAAAATTGTTATTTAGTTTGAGAAAAAATTATTTTAAAATTAAATATTTCCTCAGTCTCATAGTAAATATCACTTTTATTTATATGTTTGCACCTTTATTTATATATCAGCAAATAAATTTTGAATAATAATTTTAAGTTAATTTAATGATATTAAAAATTTAAAAACTGCTATTGATAAATAACAAATTTTATATTAAGTGTTACTATTCACACCCGCAAAATTGCTGAATATACTCGCAATACTAAGTTTACCCAAAACAATTATCTACTCAACACTAAATACACCACCTCTTTTCCCGTTTTACCCTTTTCAACCCTAAACATACACCCACCCACTCACACACCCAATCTACTCAAACCCCTCACACACAATTATTCCCTCCGTCCCGTACTAAGGTTCTTAGTTTGACTTTATACGGAGATTAAGAAAAAGTAAATGTTGTGAGTATGAAAAAGTAAGTAAGAGAAAGTATGAGAGATAAAGTGGGTAGGGGGTTTTTGTTGTGAGAATGATAAGTGGGTCCATGGTCCATTTTAAGTAATAAAGCAACTAAGAATCTTAATATGAGACAAAAAAGGAAAGTAAGAACATTAGTCTGAGACACAATGAGTAATAATCATCTCAACAGAAAAGGAAATCCTAAATCAATTGCCAGATCATCTAGACAAGAACTTTAATGTTACAAGATTATGGATATACCCTATTAAAAAGTTCAAGGATTTCGAACTGCTGCACCAACGACTTAGCTGCACCCCTGCACCGATGTGAAAGTTACACAACGTTTTGTAAAACGTTTTCTACCTAATGTAAAACGTGTACTCAAATGTAAAACGTTTCTCAGTAAACTCCTGATTTCGGTCGTTTTGACATTGTGTACTGCAATAAAAACGTTGTGTAGAAAACGTTTTACATAACGTATGTAACTTTCATCCGGTGCAGCGGTTCCGGGTCCAAAGTTCAAAAACAAAGCAATCTGGGCGCAAGAACTTTTAGGTCTGAAGCAAGTCAAAGAGAGAAACTCAGAAAGAGAGACTCGTCGGCTGTAAATAGAGGGTGAGATAATCGGCAATAGAATAGAAGGGAGGGAGAGATGTTTGTATGTAATTATGTATGTATAAATATATTTTATGAGTCTATTTTATTTCTCTTGTCTAGATCATTTTCCAATTAGAGAGAGAGATTTTTTTATTCTTTTAACTGAAAGTAAAGAAATTAGGGTAAAAAAAAATGAAGTTGAAAATGTAATGAGTAAATGTATGAGGGAGTTAATGTAAGGTGTATTTGGCAAATAGGTAAGTAAAATTAGAGGAAACTAATTAAAGATGTATAAAATAGGAAGCTTAGTAGGGATTGGGCATTTTTGTAAAAAATAGCTTTGCGTGTATATTCAACAATTTTGCGGGCGTGAACAGTAGCACTCTTTTATATTTTTATTAGGGACAAAGTCTTAGATGCGATTGTCGCACCTGGTGCGACGGGCCGAACCCGCCCGCTCAAGCCTTCCCCCTTCACAGATCGCGACACGTGTCTTTCCTAAAAAAGAAAACCCAATAACTTTAAAATGCTATATCTATAGATTTATAACTCGTGAAAAAATCTAAAATACTGTCGTGTTCGTCTCGACGAGACGAATCAAACTAGATAGGTCATGATATGGTTTGATTTTATTTTATTTAAAAAAAAAACATACTTTTTAACACACACAAAAATTTGAGTTGCTCGTTACCTGAGATGTAACACTCTGTTCTGATAAAAGTAACAGTTCCATCTTCAAAACGTAGCACTTTTACTGTCAAATATAACAGCAGTTTTGCAAGAAAATTTTAACAGTTTGATAGTTTTTGTGATTAGAAAAAGTAATATTTGAAGTGTAACAGAGTGCATATATAATTATAATTTTCTATATAGATGAACGTAACATTTTTATTAGTAGATGTTATTTTTTTCTTAAAAAAAAAGAGAGTAAAAATTCATGTAAATAATCGGGCTTGCATTTCAATTGTTACTTTCTCAATAAAAATTGTTACATTTCAGATATAATGTTACATTTAAGAATATAAACTGTTACAATTGAGAAAAAAATGTTACATTCATTTTATTATTAGTTTTGTTTTGTCAATGTTATGTTATTTTTGAAAGAAAAAAAAAGTGTTACATTTGAAAACGAGTGTTACATTCCTTTATAAAAAGTGATACATTTTTAATTCATGTATATAATCGTTTGCATTTTAATTGTTACTTTATCAATAAAAAATTGTTACATTTCAGATAGAAGGTTACAATTAAGAATATAAACTGTTGCAATTGAGAAAAAAAAATGTAACATTCATTTATTATAAAATGTGACATTAGTTTAGTTGTCAATCTTATGTTATTTTTAAGGGTTAATGAACATTTAGGGCCTGAAGTCCAGGGGATGCGTCTAAAAGGGGCCCCGGTTTTTTTTCTTCGATAGATCAGGGCTCAATATCTAAATTTTTCTCAGTTAAGGGATTTTTGACGGAAATCGTTGGAAAAGATAGTTAAGTGCCATGTGCATGGCACGTGATCGACTAAATGGATGGATTTGAATTTCATACTAACTATTAAGGGGTGAGATATAAAAGTCTGAAACTAGAGGACAAAATTAAAAATATATCTCTCTAAAATATTACATCCAACCCCTTCTTCTTCCCAAATCAAACACAGATCTAATCCCTTCTTCTTCCCAAATCAAACCCAGATCCAACCCTTCCTCCAGCACTACCACCATCTACTCCGTGTTGGTGTGTATGCCCTAGGCACGTTATTGGAACGTATATTTGTTATCGTTTTATTCATTTAATAAAGAGATGTTTGATTATTATTATTGTTACATGTTTTGTTTATAACAATCTCCGTCCCTAGTACTTATGAAGCACTAGTATAAGTCTAAATAATCATGGGATGGTTATGTTAGACCTATGGGTACTTGTTTGGAACAAGGTACTGGACATGACCCACTAGATGAGATTTATGTCATGGTCATTGTCATAAATAAATCTCATGTTAGTTATTTCATTTGAATCCTTCGACATGAAGTTATTATTGTCTTCCACTTGATGAACATTATGTTTGACATATTCAAACGCTACCTTTAATCGAGTAGTTATAAAGGATATGATTGGCACAATTGGATTCAAGTAGGGAAGAATAATATGCCAAATGGATTTGTCCCTCTTCGGAGAGATGTCAAGCTTAGGCCTCTCGTATAATGATATTGATGAAAGTTTTTGGCCGAACCCAAATGGATTGATGAGATCAAGACATTTGAATCAATCAATATATTCGGAAACGAGAAAGCATCGAACAAAAACAAGTTGACTATGGACCATGACTTGTGTTCAATAGACGTCGTGGACAAAAGGATTGTGACTTGTACTATAAGGATAAACTTTGGGCTACAAAGTTATACTATTTACGTAGTCATAAAAGGCTTGCTAGAATCTAATTATGACTTACGGGATTTGACTGGTCAAACCCGTTGGCAACTTAGTATAATCCTATTGGGTCACACACGCAGAACGGATAATTAAAAGGCTGAAAAATAAAAGTAATACAGAAACAGCGACCGTACGGCGGCCAAGGCGGCGTACGCCTAGGCTGGCGCCGTACGGCTCGTGTCCCGCACTGATTCAGTTTTAGGAAATTTCTTGTGTAACAAGAAGTCCTAAACCCTAAAGGAATCAGACCTACCCCAGTATAAATATGTGTGTTCGGGTTTTTGAGACCTAGTTGATGATTCAAGAAATCACAAAGCTTTTTTAGAGAGAGATTAACACACATATTGAGAGGGATTTATTATTCCAAAGAGAAGAAGGTGTTCTTCAAGTTTTCAAGCCAAAGGATCTAGCAATCAAGTCCAAGAAGGTGTTCTTGGATCCGTTCATGTATGGATCACCAATAAAGGATACTTTTCTTAGTATATTAGTCCGTGATTAAAGATTTGAACTACAAGGGTTAGTTTTAATTTATCTTATGCTTTATAAATTATTGTTCTTAATGGATCTAGGCTAGGGTTTCTTCATGTTTAAATTCCGCTATACATGGAGGCTATGAAACCCAACAGTGGTATCAGAGCCCCGTTAATGATCAATAATTTTAAAATTGTCATGCTTAAAAATTAATTTATTGGATTATTTGATTTGCATGATAATAATAAGATGAATGTGTGATTGAGATTTATATGAGATATAAAAATTGTTTGCATGTTTATGATGGGATTTGTGATTATAATATTTATTGGATTCATATGTATAATCGCATGCTTAGATTGTCAATTTATAATTTGATTATGCTTATTGATAATCTTGATCTAATTGATAAATTGAATAAATTGTTTATTAATGTTATTGGTTAGATTTGTTCAAATTCGTAATCTGGGAATTCCTGTTTAGATAATCTGATTATGCATGAAATTGGAATTATGATTGATCGAATTTATAAAATTTTGAAGAATCTGACGATCTGATCAGAGGCTCCGTACGGCGGTACAGAAGGCGTACGCCTGTCTGAAAGCCGTACGGCGCCTGGTCCGATTCCAGAACCTGTTTTGTTTTCTGGTGGTTTTTTTATTTTGTAAAGAGTTTAAAGAATTCAGATCTGAGTTAAATCTCTGTTTTCAGATGGCTGGTTTATGAAACCGTGCTTCCTGAAAATTGATGTTGACTCAAAACCTAGAATTGAATCTCTGTTTTAGATGGCTGGTTATGAAACCGTGTTTCCTGAAATTTGATGTCAATTCAAGAAAGTCCAGAAAATTGTGGTACTTAGAATCTAAAGGAGTTTAGATTTCTAAGGGTCTACAATAGATTGATGATACATGAAAACTGAGACGAAGAGAAAAGATCCATGTGAAATTGTGGTTGTATTTGACTTACGTTACTACGAGGTCATGGAATGCTTAGTTCGGCCATATGGACTATTCTCATGAACTCTTGTATTCATGTAGATTCATGTAATTTAGAACTAAGAAAGACTTGCTCGGAATTGTGGTTGCATTTGACTTACGTTATTACGAGGTCATGATATGCTTAGTTCGGCCGAGCAAAGTTCTTTGTTGGTTACTAAATTAACTAGGTATTCAGAATTTATCCCGTAAACTAACACAATTAAATCACATTAAAAGGCTTTAGTTAATTGATGAGATTAGTTAATTTATATGTGTGTTGAACCTTCATGATTAAAAATTAAGTTTTTATGCTTATCCATGATTAAAACACTTGTGAATATTTGGGTAGTTTTATGTGGGCTCTGCCAAATCGAGGTGCATTAATTCTATTCCATCTATGAGCAAGATGAGGAAAGAGTGATTCCTATACGTTTAAAATGGTTAGACCTAATTAGGCTATCAAAAGAGTTTTGGGCCTAAAGCACAAGATAAGATTAAAACATGTTTTTGAAATTAGATTTCTAAAAGATCTCATAAAAGGATCTAAGAGTCATATGTGATATGATTGACAAGAGTTGTCTACCTTTGAGCAGTATCGCCAAAGCGGACTTAAAATTAAATTAAAGTTGGATCTTAGCCCATTGAATTATATTATACATTGTTTGTATAAGAAGGTTATATAATTTAGTGGGACCATTTATAAAATGCAGTAATTATCTCTTTAATTTGTTGGTATTTATTAATTATTAAAAAATTTTATAATTGTAGAAAATAACAACAAACGCACAATCAATTTCATTGCGAACAATCCTTGAGAAGTAAAAGCTTCAAGAGAGTGGTACTAACTATATGGATTGGATCAGTAGCCTAAGAATTGTTCTAAGGCAAGAAGACAAGTTGTACATTCTTGATGCGCCCCTTCCTGAAGAACCCCCTGCTACTGCCTCAAGGGCAGATAAGGACGCTCACAAGAAACATAAGAATGATTCTAGGGATGTGAGTTGTCTGATGCTCTCGACCATGTGTGCTAAACTCCAACAAATTTTGGAACTTTTGGAAGTCTATGATATGGGCATGGAGTTAAAAGACATGTTCCAAGAGCAAGCAAGAGTTGCATTCGCATCTTGCAAGATGACTGAAGGGCAAAAATTCGGTCCTCACCTTTTTAAAATGAAGGGTTATGTTGAGCATCTTGAGAAACTTGGCTATCCAATTCCGTTGGAGCTAGCCACGGATCTCATTCTTAATTCATTGCCTAAGAGTTATAATCATTTTGTGATGAATTTTAACATGCATTCAATGAATAAGAGTCTCTCCGAGTTGCATAACATGCTAAAAACTACGGAGAAGAAGATAGGGGAGAAAGGTTCTCCCGTGCTCATGATAAATCATGGAAGAGCAAAAGAAGAAGAAGGGCAGTGGGACTGCATCGACTTCAGGTATCTATATGATAGATATACTCCTTTCTACTACTAGTTCTTGGGTATTGGATACCGGATGTGGATCTCACATTTGTTTAAATATGCAGGCACTAAAGAATAGGAGACTACTTAAAGATGGTGAAGTGGACCTACTTGTGGGGAATGGAGCAAGAGTTGCTGCATTAGCCGTAGGAACTTATGAAGTTATTTTACCTACCGGATTAATACTTGTTTTGAACAATTGCTATTATGTACCGGATTTAAGTAGGAATATTATTTTAATTTCTTGTTTGGATAAAGAAGGATTTAAATTTCTTATTGAGAATGAGAAGTTTTCTATTTATTTAAATGATGTGCTTTATGGTATTGCAAGTTCATTTAATGGTCTTTATATCCTTGATGTCAAGAATGAAAATAATGTCTATCATATAAATAAGAAATCTAAACCTAATGATGTAAATCATACTTATCTATGGCATTGCCGTCATGGTCATATTAATGAGAAGCGTATATCAAAACTTCATGGGGACGGACTTTTAGGATCACATGATCTTGAATCATATGATACTTGTGAGTCGTGTCTTCTTGGAAAAATGACTAAGACACCTTTTACTAAGAGTAGTGAAAGGGCGAGCGATTTATTGGGCCTTATACATTCGGATGTATGCGGACCATTAAGTAGCAATGCTAGGGGAGGATTTCAATACTTCGTAACATTCACTGATGATTTGAGTAGATATGGATATATCTATTTAATGAAACACAAAAGTGAAGTATTTGAGATATTTAGAATATTTCAAAATGAAGTACAAAATCAACTTGGCAAAACTATTAAGGCACTTCGATCAGATCGAGGAGGTGAATATTTAAGCCAAGAATTTGATGATCATCTAAAGAATTGTGGAATAGTTTCACAATTAACTCCACCCCGGAACACCACAATGGAATGGTGTGTCCGAGAGGAGAAATAGAACTTTATTAGATATGGTTTGATCTATGATGAGTCAAGTTGATCTTCCATTGTCCTTTTGAGGTCATGCATTAGAAACCGCTGCATTCACACTAAATAGAGTTCCAAGTAAATCGGTTAAAAAGACACCATATGAGATATGGAGTGGAAAGAAACCTTGTGTTTCTTTCATGAAAATTTGGGGTTGTGAAGCTTATGTGAAGAGACCTATCTCAGATAAACTCACACCTAAATCAGACAAATGTATTTTCGTAGGATATCCTAAGGAAACTAAAGAATATTACTTTTACAACCACACGGAGAACAAAGTGTTTGTTGCTCGTGACAGCACTTTTCTAGAGAAAGAGTTTCTTTCCAAAAGAGTAAGTGGGAGTAAAATAAATCTTGAAGAAATTCGAGAACCCGAAAATAACATTGAACCGATGGTGGAACAAGAGCAAGTCCCGCAAGGAGTTGTGGAACCTGTTCAAAGTACACAAGTAACTCCAAATCTAGTAGGATACGATCCGAACCCGAGAGATATGGATTTCTTGTAACGGAAAGTAATGATGTGGAAATCATTGAGAATAATGAACCCACAACCTATGAAGAGGCGATGTCATCTCCTGATTCGGATAAGTGGCATGGAGCCATGGAATCCGAATTACAATCCATGAAAGATAATCAAGTTTGGAACTTGATTGATGCACCCGAAGGTGTAAAAACCATAGAATGCAAATGGGTATTCAAGAAGAAGACTTACATGGATGGGAAGGTGCATACTTACAAAGCTAGACTTGTAGTGAAAGGTTATAGGCAGATTCATGGTGTTGACTATGATGAAACCTTTTCACCTGTAGCAATGATCAAGTCTATCAGAATTTTGATTGCCATAGCAGCATATTACGACTATGAGATATGGCAAATGGATATCAAAACCGCTTTCCTGAATGAAAATCTTCAAGAGGATGTGTACATGACATAACCCGAAGGTTTTCTACAAAATTCTAAAGTATGCAAATTGCAGAAATCCATTTATGGATTGAAGCAAGCTTCAAGGAGTTGGAATCTCCATTTTGATGAATCAGTCAAAGAGTTTGGCTTCATCAAGAATGAAGATGAACCCTTTGTGTACAAGAAAATTAGTGGGAGCATAGTAGTGTTTCTAATATTATATGTGGATGACATATTACTTATTGAAAATAATATTCCTACACTTCAGTCTGTGAAGACTTGGTTCGGGAAATGTTTCGCAATGAAAGATATGGGAGAAGCCGCATATATACTTGGTATTAAGATCTATAGAGATAGATAAAAGAAGCTTATTGGCTTAAGTCAAAGTACATACATTGACAAAGTCCTAAAGAGATTCCGTATGGAAAACTCTAAGAGAGGAAATTTGCCAGTGTTACATGGTGTAACTCTTAGCAAGAATCAGTGTCCTAAGACAACTGATGAGCGTGAGAGAATGAATGGAATCCTATATGCGTCCACAATTGGAGCCATCATGTATGCCATAATTTATACTGGACCGGATGTATCTTATGCTTTGAGCATGATGAGTAGATACCAATCCGACCCCGGTGAAAGTCACTGGGTAGCCGTCAAGTCGATTCTTAAGTACTTGAGAAGGACTAAAGAATCGTTCTTGATCTATGAAGGTATGGAAGATGATCTTGTTGTAAGGGGTTACACAGATGCAAGCTTCCAAACCGACAAGGATGATAGCAGATCGCAATCTGGATTTGTGTTTATGTTAAATGGTGGTACTGTAAGCTGGAAGAGTTCTAAGCAATGTACAGTAGCTGATTATACAACTGAAGCCGAGTACATAGCTGCATCAGATTCTGCGAAGGAGGCTGTTTGGATCAAGAAGTTCATTGGAGAACTTGAGGTGGTTCTAAGTATTGCTAATCCAATAGACCTTTATTGCAATAATAATGGTTCTATTTCCCAAGCAAAGGAACCAAGATCACATCAGAGATCCAAACACATACTTAGGCGTTTTCATCCCATTTGAGAAATCGTGGAAAGGGAGGACATAAAAATATGCAGAGTACCAACTGATGATAACATAGCAGATCCGCTAACAAAGGGTATTTCACAAGCTAAACATGATGGTTATGTTAGGTCCATAGGTATTAGATGCGTTGGAGAATGTGCCTAGTGCAAGTGAGAGATTGTTGGTGTGTATGCCCTAAGCACGTTATTGGAACGTATATTTGTTATCGTTTTATTCATTTAATAAAGAGATATTTGATTATTATTATTATTGTTACATGTTTTATTTATAATAATCTCCGTCCTTAGTACTTATGAAGCACTAGTATAAGTCTAAATAATCATGGGATGCTTATGTTAGACCTATGGGTACTTGTTTGGAACAAGGTACTGGACATGACCCACTAGATGAGATTTATGTCATGGTCATTGTCATAAATAAATCTCATATTAGTTATTTCATTTGAATCCTTCGACATGAAGTTATTATTGTCTTCCACTTGATGAACATTATGTTTGACATATTCAAATGCTACCTTTAACCGGGTAGTTATAAAGGATATTATTGGCACAATTGGATTCAAGTAGGGAAGAATAATAAGCCAAATGGATTTGTCCCTCTTCGGAGAGATGTCAAGATTAGGTCTCTCGTAGAATGATATTGATGAAAGTGTTTGGCCGAACCCAAATGGATTGATGAGATCAAGACATTTGAATCAATCAATATATTCATAAACGAGAAAGCATTGAACAAAAACAAGTTGACTATGGACCATGACTTGTATTTAATAGACGTCGTGGACAAAGGGATTGTGACTTGTACTATAAGGATAAACTTTGGGCTACAAAGTTATACTATTTTGCGTAGTCATAAAAGGTTTGCTAGAATCTAATTATGACTTACAGGATTTGACTGGTCAAACCCGTTGGCAACTTAGTATAATCCTATTGGGTCACACACGCAGAACGGATAATTAAAAGGCTGAAAAATAAAAGGAATACGGAAACAGCGACCGTACGGCGGCCAAGGCGGCGTACGCCTAGGCTGGCGCCGTACGGCTCGTGTCCCACACTGATTCAGTTTTAAGAAATTTCTTGTGTAACAAGAAGTCCTAAACCCTAAAGGAATCAGACCTACCCCAGTATAAATATGTGTGTCCGGGTTTTTGATACCTAGTTGATGATTCAAGAAATCACAAAGCTTTCTTAGAGAGAGATTAACACACATATTGAGAGGGATTTATTATTCCAAAGAGAAGAAGGTGTTCTTCAAGTTTTCAAGCCAAAGGATCTAGCAATCAAGTCCAAGAAGGTGTTCTTGGATCCGTTCAAGTGTGGATCACCAATAGAGGATACTTTGCTTAGTATCTTAGTCCGTGATTAAAGATTTGAACTACAAGGGTTAATTTTAATTTATCTTATGCTTTATAAATTATTGTTCTTAATGGATCTAGGCTAGGGTTTCTTCATGTTTAAATTCCGCTATACATGGAAGCTATGAAACCCAACACTCCGACCGCCACCGCCACCACCACCATCACCGATATACTCCACCAAACCCATCACCCGCCATTAAATATCAAAGCAAACCAAATCATCCACATCAAAACAAAAAAAATCATCCAAAATCAAAACAAAAAAATCATCCAAATCAAAAAATTCAACAAATGTTTTGGCCATGAATATCATATACAAACCCAAAGAAAAAGACAGACTCAAGGAGTTGGGCATTTTCCCTCTGTTTTGGGAGTGGAATTCGGAGTTGTCAATTGGGTAGAATGTCGGAGGCGGAATGCGGGCTGCGGCGGCCATTTTCGAGGACGAGGGATTACAGAGAGGATGAGAAAGAGATTTAGTTGCTACAATTTCTGGAGAAATGGCGTCGTCGGCGAGGGTAGATCTGGATGGGAATCCGATTAAGATGATGACAATTTGCATTATTGGAGCCGGAGGCTTCATTGGATCTCACTTGTGTGAGAAATTGATGTCGGAGACGTCGCACAAGGTGTTGGCGGTGGATGTTTACAGTGACAAGATCAAGCACCTCCTCGAGCTGTCTTCCTTACCTTGGGCCGATCGCATCCAGTTCCACCGTATCAATATTAAGAATGATTCTCGCCTTGAAGGCCTCATCAAAATGGCCGATCTGGTAATCCTTCACTCACTCTTAGATTTTCTCTTGTTTGCTTGTGATTGTTCATTTTTTATTTTCGATCTGCCTATTGACGCGAAATCTCCGAGTTTGTTTGTTGAAGTTCGGGCATTGTTCGATTTCTGCATTTACGCCTCTAAATCAGATTTCAATTGTGATTTGAAATGTTTAATTGAAGGCATTCAATTCAAGTTGTTTTGTTTGATTTTTGTTGAAGTTGGGCATTTCAATTATGAATACTTGCTACCAAATTGTACAACAAAGTTGAGATTTTCAGTGTCCCTTAAAATAAAATTTGGACACTCATTTAGGGATAGAGGTAGTAATACTTTTAATAACAATTTTTAGATTTTTATTAGGATCATTATTTTTTTTAAAAATTTATTGGTCAAACTTACATCTGTTTGACCAAAAGTGACAGTTATTTTGGACCAGATGGAGTATATTAATTTGTTGAATAATTTTGATTTTTTTAATAAATTTATTTTATATATGATAATTACTTATTTTATTATATACTTGATTATTTAGAAAAATGATTATTTTTTTAGAAAAAATATTTATTTCATTTTAAAACCTTTCGAGTTTCAAAAATTTCACTAAAACCCTTACTAACTAATATCATTACAAATCCATCCATTTAGTCGAACACGTGCCATGCACATGGCACTTAACTGACTTTTCTAACGATTTCTGTCAAAAAGCCCTTTACTGGCGAAAAATTTAGATATTGAGCCCTGATCTAGCGGGGGAAAAACTGAGGGCCCTTTAGACGCACCCCCCCCCCCCCGGAGTTCAGGCCCTAAATTGTCATTAACCTTATTTTTAATTTATTGCAGCAAAATTGTGGTACATTTTGAAAAATAAATGTTACTACATTTCGTTATAAAAAATGTTACTTTTGTTGGCGAGCAAAAAACAGCAAGGAAAAAAATTGGGGGGCAAAAAATAGTAAAATAAAAAATAAAATTTGTCTCGGCTCGGCTCGAGTGCGAGCCCCGCACAAGAGACAGCCTCTTTATTAGGATAGTTAATTCACAAAATTAGACATTTATTCAAAAATAAAGTGAACATTATTTTTAACATCATAATTCCTAATATGTTAATCCCTTATCAATAAAATAGACTTTTCAGACGAAATAAAAATACTCCCTCCGTCCCACTTCACTTGACACACAAGAGGTGGGCACAATAACTAAGGAAAATGTGTGGTAGAAAATGAAGAGAGAGAATGAGTGAGGTAAATAGTAGTGTCGGTTGAATAAATTGAGTGGTGAAAAATGAAGATAGAGAATTAGTGGTGGGGTAGAGTGAATATAAAATTATAAAAAGTAGACTATTTTGGGAAGTGTCAAGTGAGTTGTGTTGGGGAATTGTGCTATATCCGTACAGTTCTTGCCCATACAATTCTGATAATGGTGAGATACAAAAATCATGCATACGAATAATATGAAAGTAATCAACAAGAAAAGAACACAATATTTGTTAACCCAGTTCATCAACAACAGTGACTACATCTGGGGGCACTGCCAAGCCAGGATATTTCACTAATATCACAATCTGTGTCTGTTTAAAATAAAGCCTACCGCTATATATCGCGAAGAGATAACCTCTCCATGTAAAACTCCCATCACACATCTCACCCTAGACATGCTCCAACCCATCCAAGGAATGCCCCTAAGGGCACCCCCAAGGGCTAGCACTCACTTGGCTCTCTTTGTGACTCACAGATTCTCTCTGGCTATTTTTCTCTAGTGTGTTAAATATTATGGTGGCTATCACAATATATTTATAGGAATACCAAAACGTAATTCTGATCAAAACCTAATTTACCCAAAGTCCCTGAGACGAAATGAGTACAACTTCAATAAGGAAACTAAAAACAAAATTCCAAAAGAAAATAACAACTTTCTTTCCTTTACTGATCCCTAAGCCTTTACTGATCCCTAAGCCAGGAACATCAATTGCTCAAAAGAGACCAAATCCTTTTTCCAACTTGGCATGCACGCACAATGAAGTTGGTCCGGTCGGGTTATTGCATTGGTCCGACCGGATCTCGGCTTCTCGCTTCGTCCCGGTTACGACTCCTCCCTCCTTCGCGGTTTTGACTCCTTTCTTCACGGTTTTGACTCCACAACTCAACAATCTCCCACCTGGAGACATAAACCACCATTGTGATATACTCCATCAAACTCCCACCTGAGAATGATCCATCAAATATTTTACCACTACATTCGACTTTTGCCAAAAGTCTCATCACTAGGCTCCACAAAGTCCATACAAACGAGTTGAAGCGAAGTGTAGGTCTTCAACATAACTACCGAAAACTTCTCTTGCTCTGAGTCTTCACTTCCCAAAGTGATACCCCATGCAATTATCTCCGCTCGTCTGTTCCTTGTTTCTATCCACGAACCCCTATGCGAACGCGTGCCTTCACAGTCTTGGTCTTTCTGTGTACCAAGGCAACCTATCTGCAACTGATTCTGGATAACGCTCATATTGGCCAAGTTCTCTCTCTCGCTAGCGCTAGCCTTCTCACAACTTTCTACCAACATACCTTTCCTGGCGAAATTTCTCCCACCATGGCGATCTCGGCCCCCACCATCCTCGCATTCCAGGCAACAACCCATGCGAAACATGTTGTATGTGGTGTACAACATCATCTGCCTCACGAGCTACCAAGTTAGCTACCACGACAATTCTCCACATCTCACAGCCGAAGGCGACCACACAACCTTCCTCCTAGCTGCTTAATGGCCAATCAAGTATCACTTCCATGCACCTTTGAATTCTCCTGCACATCTAGCTGTTGGTAGTGGTGCCCTAGGCACGTTTAATAAACGTTGTAATTGTTATCATTTATTTCATATCAATAAAGAGATGTTTTGATTATTGTTGTTCATGTTTACTTATAATAATCTCCGTCCCTAGTACTTGTTAAGCACTAGTATAAAGGCTAAATGATCATGGGATGATCATGTTAGATTTATGGGTACTTGTTTGGAACAAGGTACTGGACATGACCCGCTGTATGAGATTTATGTCATGATCTATGTCGAACATATATCTCATATTAGTTATGTCATTCGAATCCTTAGACATGAAGTTATTATAGTCTTCCACTTGATGAACATTATGTTTGACATATTCAAACGCTACCTTTAACCGGGTAGTTATAAAGGGTATGATTGGCATAATCGGATTCACGTAGGGAAGAATAATAAGCTAAATGGATTTGTCCCTCTTCGGAGAGATGTCAAGCTTGGGCCTCTCATAGGAATGATGTTGATGGAAATGTTCGGCCGGACTCAAATGAATTGATTAGATCAATGTCATTTGGATTATCAACATATTCGGAATCGAGAAAGTATTGAACAAAGACAAGTTGACTTGTTGACCATGACTTGTGTTCAATGACATCATGGACAAAGGGATTATGACATATTCTAAAGGAATGCGAACTTGTATCTAGTTATACTATTTGGGTAGGTATGACGGTTTGCTAGAACCTAATCATATCTTATGGTTTCATGTTTGAACCCATTGCCAACTTAGTATAATACTAGAGGGTCACACACAATAGAACGAATCTTTAAAAGGACTAAAGTGGAATTTTTCAGCAATTCTGGGCAGGCGGGCGACTGCCCAAAATGGACCGGGCGACCGCCCAAAGTTGGGCGACCGTACAGCCTTCTTTGGGCGGCCGCACGGGGCTGTCGGGTGGCAGATTCCTAATTTGATTAGGAAACGAATTTTGGACGGATTTTGACACGAGTTTCCTATTTGGAATAGGTCCTACTTGTGTATAAAAGGCCAAATTCGGCCAGCACTCTTCACCATTGATTTTGTGAGTCTCAAAGAGTTTGAGAGAGGTTTTATTTTGTTCCAAGATATCTCTTGATTGAAGAACAAAATAATACACAATTAAAATTCCATATAGTCATATCAATTGTGAAAGTGTGTTTCATAATTGTTGGTCTAGCAACCAAGATCAAGAAGCTCCTTGATATTCATTCGTGGTGTGGATACCGCTAGAGGGTGAAGCTCATCATCTTCAAAGTTCGTGTTCTTACTTTCTTCGTGATCAAGCTTCAAATCTCCACCAAGATCAAAGCTAGAATTCAAAGTCATCAAGGGTTAGTTTTTTCCTCTATCCATATTGTTGTATTTGACTTAATCATATGAACGAATCTATGGGCTTTGGGTTTCAAAATTTTAAATGCTAAATTCCGCTGCGCATGTTACTCCGAAACCCAACACTAGCAACTTATGCATACCCCATACGCTTGCTCTACATATTCTGTACCCTTCAACACGCTCTCTTCATGACTTCTGCACAAAATTTGCACTTGCACAAAAAACTGCACGTGCGCTGCACGAAATCTGCACGTGCATAGTACGAATTCTGCACGAATTATGTACATCTGCTGCACGTACCCCGTATGCCCATTGCCTGTTCTTACACATGATCTGCATACCTATGCAATCAATCATCTATGAAAGTCTGGAAAACTTGAATCTTTCTCTCTTGCAACTTTCATAATCCAAATCCGTTGCCAAAATTCGTACCAACGAATTTCTCTATTGATCAATCTCCGCACATTATCACTGCACCCACAAATCCTTAATAACACGATCCGTCAAGATCCCTGCAAACCTTAGCGACAACCAGTTTCTGCAACCCTAATTTTTGATCCATGTCCTTCTATGATTATGTTACCTACAACCTTGACCTGAATACCTGCAGTCCCAAATCCATCTGAATTTATGAAACCTTGATCCTATTTAGTCTTAGTAATCATAAAATCAAAAGAATTTATGCAGCCCCTGATTCTGATCTGCGTTCCTGCAGCCACATTCAATCAACTCGGACAGCCCTGATCTTCCTAACCGGAAGCTCTGATACCAGTTGTTGGGGAATTATGGTATATCCGTGCAGTTCTTGCCCATACAGTTCTGATAATGGTGAGATACAACAACCATGCATACGAATAATATGAAAGTAATCAACAAGAAAAGAACACAATATTTGTTAACCCAGTTCGTCAACAACAATGACTACATCTGGGGGCACTGCCAAGCCAGGATATTTCACTAATATCACAATCTGTGTCTGTTTACAATAAAGCCTACCGCTATATATCGCAAGGAGATAACCTCTCCATGTAAACACTCCCATCACACATCTCACCCTAGACATGCTTCAACCCATCCACCGAATGCCCCTAAGGGCACCCCTAAGGGCTAGCACTTACTTGGCTCTCTTTGTGACTCACAGATTCTCTCTGGCTATTTTTCTCTAGTGTGTTAAATATTATGGTGGCTATCACAATATATTTATAGGAATACCAAAACGTAATCCTGACTAAAACCTAATTTACCCAAAGTCCCTGAGACGAAAGGAGTATGTTGGTCCCAGAGCCACAACAAGGGTATGAAAAGAGGCTAGGGGGGGGGGGTGAATAGCCTATTTAACATTTCAACAATTTTTCAAAATTCAACCTTATGCTTACACTTGAATTTTGCGGCAGTTTTCGTTAAAACAAGCTGAGTTGATTTTTAGATAAGTATAATGCGGTAGGCAGATGTGTTGTCGGTTAAGGACGGGGTAGAAGTATATGCGGTAGGTTAGAGAGGTAGGTTGAGAGATTGAAAACTAATGTCTTAGAGATTTTTTTGGCAAATGATAAGTTAGTCAGATTTTAGCTAAGGCAATGAGGTAGACAAACAAACACAATTCACAGTAGTTCATAAATCTGAAAGATCAAATACTAAAAGACAAAAGAGATTAATATGAACAATAAGAACAATATGAACAAGACTTTGAAAGTAAAGTGCAGAAAATAAAGTACAGTAAGTAAATGACACAATGATTTGGAAAGGTTCGATCTGTTAAAAGATCTACGTCCTTTACCAAGATGGTCAGTCTTGGATTTTGAATGAGGTATATATTTGATTCAAGTGAGTACATATTACAGATATGAAGTATTTGAATCAACACCTATTTCTATAAAGAACAATCCTAGACTTAGACCAGTGTATCCCTAATGATTCAATCTATGTGATTGATCAATTCGGGGTGAGTGTGTGTTAAGAATCAAGAGCTCTTTGGAATCTATATGATTTTAGAGCCTAATGAAACTTGTGTGATGAGGATTGAGATTTGATCTTGAAGGTTGCTGGAGGCTTGTTGAAGACTTGAAGATTGAGTGCTTGAAGATTCGAAGGATTCTGGAAATCTTGAGTATGATCTTCAATCACCAAGAATTTCAACAGCAATTTCTCTCTTAGAATCTCAGTGTTTGTTCAATGAAGAACACAAGGACTATTTATAGCCTTGAATGAGAAACTAGCTGTTAGAAATACTTGGGGTCCAAGTTGAAGGACAATGAGCTGTTGAATTCTAATTGGAGCTCAGTATGAGTTGTCCTTTTGCTGCAGAGTCATGGTGGTCCAACTGTACTATGATGACAGTTGTATTCAAATTTGAAATTTGAATTTGCAACGTTCTAAACTAACCATAGTGTTGGACACTAGTGTGACCATGGTTGAGTTTGAACCAACTTGAATTTCTTTAACCAAGGTTCCATGCGGTAGAGATTCATGCGGTAGGTTGGAACTATGCGGCATGATGATATACGCGGCAAGCAAAAGCCATGCGGTAGACATTCCATGCGGTAGGCATGGCCCTTACCACATATCTCCAGAGTTAGAAAAATTGAGGGTCCTAATCTTCTAAGCCTATCAAACTAAAAGTGGACTATTCTAAATGAAGTACAAGTACTTCTTACAATATAGCCTAAAGTCCACAAAGAGTAAAATTAGGTTATGGGATCAATCAAATTAAGGTAATAGGAGTGGTTTATAATAAGCATACCCAAAAATCTCCCCATATTTGATTGAGACCATTACCTACTATAACAAATGCTAATTCATTATACTTGGTAATAACATGTTTTAAAGAATAAAATTTTTATTAGTATCATGTCCCAAGTCAATGTGCACACTAAGCCAATATCATAGATTTCTATCATCCTAAAAAGAAAAAGAAAATACTAATCCTAGAAGATAGAAATAATATTTAAAGCATTTCATTATAAATAAACAATGAAGGATAGAGATGCATCAAACACAATAACAACATACTCCAATATAATCATCATTAATGCATCAGGAGTATAGGTGCAGACAAAAGAGAGATAATGTCAAGTTACTAACCAAAAGAAAAACAGAAAAGAGATTTTTTTTTAAACATCAACACAATTGTTCAAATGACCACATGCGCTCATGATAAATAGAAATGAAATCATATGCGTTCAACATCGATGTAGTCCTCATCCAGAGCGCTTGCGGTAAGAGGGAGAGGGAAGCGGTAGGATGGGAGATCCAGTCCTGAAATAATCACTGGAGTAGATATTTTGTCTTCTTCCTCCTCTCCTTGAGATTGCACGTTACCGTGACCAGCCACAGTTAGCTGATTTCCAGCTTGATTTTCTGTGCGGTTAAGACGAGTCAAGGCCGTATTGACTCTGCTGGAGAGAAGATCAATTTTTGTGGATTGGTATGTTATCCTAATGTTCTGGGCCTCAATGAGGTTTGTCTGAACTTACATTTCACCAGTTAGAGCGTTGATCTTGGGAACAAACTTTTCAGCCATGGCCATAAGAGCGGAATTGGAGTGAGTAAGGATTTCTTCTTTGATAGAGGTTTGAACTTTGCCAATCTCTTCTTTTACCTCCATCTTATCATTACCCATTTCTTTCGAAAGTTCCGAGCTAGCTCCCTCAACTCCTTTGACCACACTGTTGCTTATGAACTCAGTTTGCTTTCTTAGCATTTCAGTCAATGCGGCAAGAGTGAGAGTGTCGGTTGAAGGTGCGGCAGATGACGTCGGTGCGGTAGAGGTGGAAGTACCTGTATTACCAGTTAAAGTATCCCTAATGGCCTTTGTTATGAATACACTCTCCCCTTAATGGTTGAAATTATTTCGGAGGGAAGAGCGGTAACATCGCACCTGAGGGAGGCCTGATCAGTCTTGATCTCAATGAGTTCTTCCCTAAGGGCCACCATACCGGAGACCAGTTCAGAAACATGAGTATGAGTGTCTGCCTGCATCTGAGTTAAGAGTTTAACTGCGGTAAGTTGCTCAGCAGTGGATGATGCGGTAGCCTTAGGTTGTGCGGTCGAGGGAGTAGTTGCGGCAAGCGCAGGAAGAACAGTAGGGAGGACCTCATTTTCTTGCTCAAAAATAGAAACATTATCCTTAGGCAGCACAGTCATATCAACATCTTCAACTTCAACAAATGTATCCAACTTTCTAGAATAACCTCTTCTTCAACATTCTCAACATCCAAAGCCTTTGCTCCAGCTGACTTTTCACTTGCGGTAGAACTCTCATGCTCTTCTTCTTTAGAACTCTCATCAATCAAGCCCTTTTCAATGGGCTTCTCAAATACTTGTTCATCCTTCTCACTCTCAGAAGCATCTTCACCATCATGCTCACTTGCCGTCTTTTCACTGTCCTCCTTTGCGGCAGTAACTTCATCCTCATTCTCAGATCCAGAGACCTCTTCCATGTCTTCAAGCTGAGCATCTAGAACAAAGTTCTTCAAAATTTTGGGAGGAGATACTGTGATATCCTCATCTGAGGTAAAGATAGGAGAGTGAACTTCAGGGGAGGGTTGCTTGGAAACTTTGGCCTTCTTGGTTATTTTGATGGGACTGGGAGTGTGAGACCGTTTCTTGATTTTCACAAACTTCTCAACTTGTTTCTCCCCCTGAGTTGCGGAAGGTTTGGTTTTTAAGGCAGATGATACGGTAGATTGTTTTGGTGCGGTAGGGTAAGGTTTAGACGGTTTAGATTTAGGAGGAGGTGAGAGAGAAGGGGATCTCGATAGAGCGGAGTAGATAGGTTTGGAGACTTTGGTTTTGGGTTGAGGTTCAGGTGAGGGAGAGGGAGACATAGGAGGTGTGGTAGGAATTACCTGTGGTTTAGAGGGTCTTGGTGCTAATGGCTTTGAAGGTGCGGCAGACTTGACAGGAGCGGTAGTTTTCGCAGGTGCGGTAGGGGAAATTTTGACTCCTTGGGAGACTGGCTTCGACTTCCTTACCAGTTCCACAACCTTTTCTTTCCCTTTGACAGTTGGAGAAGAAATTTCAACATTCTTACCCTTTGCATGGGCCTTGATCGCGGCAGCTTGCTTGCGGTCCAGCTCAAATGCGGCATCTTCAACATCACTTACCATTCGATCACCAAGATTGGCTTGACCGCGTTTAGATACTTGGGAGGTATATACTCTTCAATAGGGTCTCTAAGAAGGTAAGAACGATACATTTCATCCCCAAAGTTACTACGAAAGTTGGTTTTCATAGACTTGTGGTAGAAGTCTTTTGTGTTAGGGATAGGAACCTGGTAATTCTTGTTCCTCTCATACAAGTCCTTGATCCTGAGAGTGAGGCCCATCAGATAAGAGATAAGCCTACTATTCATGTGGTATTTGGTTTTGCCTTCTTCAGCCGCATCTTTGTACGAGAAAATGTTAGCTCTCAGGATGTCATACATAATCTGGCCCCAATCCAACCATTTACCAAGATAAATGGCAGCACATATCATCCACTGGGTGTGGTTGAAGTTGGCATGATTGCCTGTTTTGCATAACAAGGCATGATCTACTAGATGTCCAATGTGATACATTATCTCCCCAACATCTTTGCCCTGAATCTTGAGAATATTAGCCATGCAAGCGAGCTTCTTAGCAAGACTAAAAGTTTCTTGCCGTGAAATTTCATCAAAATCATCCTTGCTTTTCTTGATACCCACAGCATGGGCTATATCACTGGCATCAAAGGATATGTGAATCCCCATTACGGAGGCTTTAAAGAAATTGGGATTAGACTCGGGCTCATCAGCACTCTCCATCTCTAAGGCAGTACTGAAGAATTCATCAACAAAGGCAGGTAGATGGAAGTCTTGTTATAGTGTAAAAAATGGAAGAATTCCAGATTTGTTCATCCTTAAAAGAATGTTGCGGCCGATAGCGTCAAGCTTGAGATCTTCAAGATCTAAGATTATGCCCGGTATAAAGTGATTTAAGTCCTGAAACAAAACAAAATTTAAAGTTTAGAATTGAGGAAGATCATGCGGTCACTTGAAAAGAGAGTAGGACAATGATGGCACGGTCAAGTGAGGCATGGTAAAATAGGGTTGCAGTAGGTAGATAGGTCTAACAAGGTTACTGCAAACACAAATGTGTTACACCAAATTAGATCAAAACGTGAAGAGTGTTCAAACACAAAATATCAAAGACGGGTGGATCAAAAAGGATAAAAAAGGGAGTGTTCCAAGAACACGAAGAACATCATGACGAACATGAAGAACACAAATACCCAAAATCCCAGATAATGACCAAAAATTAATAAAAATTACATGGACAGAATCGGAAAAACATTCTAAGCAACAAAATCACATTAATTTCAAGAAAGAAACAACAATAAGCCTGGAAATCGAAAGGGGAACTTCATGAGAACCCGAAACATTCATAAACCCTTTAGGTGAAAGATTAATCAAAACATACCAACTGGAGATGGATTGAAGCAAAAACATGAAATAGACGATCTAGAGCGAACCATAATCAACAATATCAAGATTCTAACATCATTTAAGCAAGAAATATGATGAATCTCAGAGAATGTGAAATTTTTTTGGAAAAATCCACCAAGAACAAAGTATCACGAATTGAAGAATTCATACCATTATGAAAACTGGAGGGATGGATTGATGTTGAGGTTCTTCACCAGATTCAACAGATTTGGATGATTTCTTAGAGTGATGCTTAGAAGTCATTATATATAGAGAGATTTCAGAGAGAGAGAAAATGACGGTTTGAAGAGGTTTTTAGAGAGAAGTTAGAGAGATATAGAGATAATCTGAAAAAGTGAAAGAGCAGAGTGAGTGGTGGAGGAGAAGAGGTGGAACGGTTTGAGGTGAATGGGTGTTTGCAGAGGTCAGGGTAATGGGAAGTTGGAGGGTTAACTCTAAAAAAGGTACTGACATGACCTAGGTTTCTACTCTTCATTAAATGCAAGGTGACTAGATGTCAAATCAACTTAGCCAATGACGGCTCATAAATAATTCAAGGAATAAAAATTAAATGCAGAATTTAATGCTCTCAAATAATTTGAATTAAATAAAAGCGAGGGAAAAGAGGAAGTTACCTTAATGCCATTGAGGTAGATAAGATCAAAATATCATAAATATCTTTAAGTTAGAATGACTTACCTGGGGTCTATTGAATGCGGTAACTTGAGAGGCGACCGTGCTACATGCGGTCGATGTGAGGTACTTACCTTGCTTCCTGATTTAACTTCTATAAAGTAGTAAACATATGTCATCGTTTTCCACCTTGGATCAGTTTCTTCAAAACTATGAAATGAAGTTACCATGCGGTAACATGGTCTATCGGTAGCATAGATTATGTGGCAACATAGATTTTGCGGCAGCTTTAGAGATGCGGTCAAGTGAGAGATAATTTTGCAGATCATTGTTATTTGCTTGACCGTGAGATAACTGCCGTGTACCTACTTATTGAACTTAGACAAACAAACATTAGTATATGAAATCATATGGACAAGTTTGAGTTAGAGTTCAAGCATACCCATTTCTCCTCTTAGATACCTAAATCTCTTGGAATCAAGAGCCTTGGTAAGTATATCTGCAATTTGATCGTCAGTACTCACATATTCTAGATGGATATTACCTTTTTCCACATGATCCTTGAAAAAGTGGTATTTGATATCAATGTTGTTTGGTCTTCGAATGTATGACTGGATTGTTGGAGACAGTAATGGTAGATGTATTATCACAATAGATTGGACAATTTTCTTCTTTGATTTCGTAGTCGACCAATTTTTGCTTCATCCATAGCACTTGGCAACAGCAGCTTCTAGCAGTTATATATTCAGCTTATGTGGTAGATACATAGACTGAGACTTGTTTCTTGCTTGCCCATGAAACTAGTCGATTTTCAAGGAAATGACACGTTCCACTTGTGCTTTTCCTGTCAATGGTACATGCTGCATAATCTGCATCTGAGTAACCTATAAGATCAAAAGATGAATCTTTGGAGTACCAAAGTCCAAGGTTAATAGTCCCAGATAAATATCGAATAATACGTTTAACAGCAATAAGATGTGCTTCTCTAGGATCAGCTTGATAACGAGCACAAACGCAAACACTAAACATGATATCAGGCCCACTAGAAGTTAAATATAGGAGAGAGCCAATCATACCTCGATACAAGGTTTGATCAACCTTCTTACCTTTCAAGTATTTATCTAACTTGTTACCAGTAGCCATAGGAGTGTCGTATGCCTTTGCATTTTCAAGTCCAAATTTCTTGATGAGATCTCTAGTGTACTTTGCTTGGTTGAGGAAGATGCATTCAGCACATTATTTAATTTGTAGCCCAATGAAGAATTTTAATTCTCCCATCATGCTCATCTCAAATTTTCTTTTCATGAGTTTCTCAAAACGCTTACACAATAATTCGTTAGTAGAACCAAAAATAATATCATCTACATATATTTAAACTAGTAAAGTATGATTATTATATTTAGTAATGAATAAAGTTGTGTCAATCTTACCACGCTTGAATCCCTTTTCAAGAAGAAATTTAGATAGAGTATCATACCATGCACGTGGAGCTTGTTTTAGTCCATACAAAGCTTTGCGGAGTTTGTAGACATGATTTGGAAATTTAGGATCTTTAAATCCGGGAGGTTGAGCAACAAGATTGTTTCTTGAAGTTCACCATTGAGGAATGCACTCTTCACGTCCATTTGATATAACTTGAATCTTTTGTAAGAGGCATAAGCTAAGAATATCCCTATAGCTTCAAGTCTTGAAACGGGGGCAAATGTTTCATTATAATCAATGCCTTCTTCTTGTCTATATCCTTGAGCAACCAACCTAGCTTTGTTTCTTGTGATGCTTCCATTCTCATTTATCTTATTTCTGAACACCCACTTTGTACCAATCACTCCTTGATCTTGTGGCCTTGGAACTAAGGTCCAAACTTAACATCTTTTAAATTGGTTGAGCTCTTCTTGCATGGAAACAACCCAACTTGAGTCTTGGAGTGCTTCATCAACTTTTTTGGGTTCAACTTGAGATATGAATGTGGTAACTGCATCATAGTTTGATCTTCTTATTCGAATACCAGAATGCAAATCACCAATGATATTCTAAATTGGGTGATCTCTGACCTCACGAACTTCTTGAGGTATGTCTGGTTGAGTTGATGGTGGTTGTAAATCTTCTAGTGGCACATCATTTGTACCATCCCAATCATATGTAATTTGAGGGATAGGTTCTTCCACATTTATGGGTGTTTCAACTTCAACTCCATTTGAGGTAGCAGCAGATGTGGTAGCTTCTGGTGCTTTATATGAGGTAGATGGAGGTGCAGTTGAGGTGGATGAGTTTCCTTGAGTTGATTGATTTTGTGATCGAGTTGTACATGTCTTATTAATCTCAACAAAATCATCAGCAATATTTGGAGCCATATGTGGCTCAAGGAGAGAATGTTCATCAAATGTAACATGGAAATATTCTACTATCTTAAGAGTAGTTTTATTAAATACACGAAAAGATTTTGAGTGTTTAGCATACCTAATAAATATACCTTCATCAGCCTTAGGAGCAAATTTACCTCGATGTTCTTTACTATTGTAGGGTATGAAACATTTGCATCCAAATATCTTGAAGTATGCTATGTTGGGGGTTCTTCCTCTCCAAAGTTCATAGGGAGTTTTGTTGTAGGTCTTATTGATGATGGATCTATTTTGAGTGAAGCATGCTGTGTTGACGGCTTCAGCCTAAAAATATTGAGGTAGCTTTGATTCAGCAATCATTGTCTTTCCAGCCTCTATCAACGTTATGTTCTTCCTTTCCACTACACCATTTTGTTGTGGAACTCCAGCAGCAGAGAAGTTTTGGTCAATACCATGATCATCACAGTATTGAGAAACATCGTTGTTCTTGAATTATGTACCGTTGTTGGATCTAACACTGACGATGTCCTCTTCTTTTTGTGTTTGGAGCTGTCTAAAGAGCGCGGTCAAAATTTCATAACAATCATCTTTGGAGATCATCATTTCGACCCATGTATATCTTGAGTAATCATCTACCACAACTAAGGT
>JAOWBW010001361.1:217508-330644 GCA_026119855.1 Campanula takesimana | reverse complement strand
AGCTAGATACATTCCCAAGGGAAGCTAACTTATCCTTTCCAAGGCCAATCTGGAAAAGGGGGTATAAAAGGGGGCAAAACAATGGTCAACATTTTAATGGAGTTGGCTTTGCCATTATAATCCTTCCCATCGCCCGATGCAACAAATATGCCAGCTGGGCTTCCAAATAATGCTAAGTAATAATAATTTAGCATGAATAAACAACTTAGGTTCCAAAGTAGGGAACCAATCAATTAAATCACCACAAGGTAAACCAATACAAATCGCACATCAAAGATGAACCACTTCCCAAAATGATACTTAATCAAATTCCATATCATATTTATTCACAAAAGAATCAAATCCAATCAATAAAGTGTTCCACGGTGTTATCTTAAGTTAATTAGAAGAAATAAACCTAAACTAGTTAAGCCTTAAGTCTTAAACCAAGCAAAAGGACAAAATCCTGGAACAGGGGGCGGGCGGCCGCCTGGCATGGGGCAGGCGGGCGCCTGAATGACCAGAAGGTCTGGCCATTAGAAAAGGACATGTAGGCGGACGCCTGGAGGGGGTCGGGCGTGCGCTTGGTCTACGGGCGGGGAGGAATTCCCAGCTGGTTTTAGGCCAAATCCACCATTTTCACCAAATTTCTTACCCAATCGAAATGTCCCAAATTCTACTCTTAGCACAAGTTTCAAAACTGAACCCAAACAACAACTAAGCTTAAGGGAAAACACAAACAACATCCTTTATCAACCTCAAACCAAGATTTCCCCAATTTTCATAAAATCACCATTTTTGACCAAAAACTCAAATAAATTCCAAATCAATTCCAAACTCAACCAAACTTCAAATATAACAAATAAGCATTGTAGAAACATGTTATGAGCATTTTAGCATAAAAATGGGGGAAAAGTAACTTACTTGATAAATCTCAAAGATGACGGAATTCAATTCTTTTTTGTTCTACGCGATCCTATCGACGATCTAAACAAGGTTCATGTTTTAAGAAATGAGAGATAACAAGAAGAAGATGAAGAAAATGAATAGAGAAGAAAGAGAAGAAAAAGCTTATTACAAATGGAGGAGAGAGAGGAGTTGGCTGGGAGATGATGGTGAGGAGTGAGGGAGGAGAGGGGAGTAGGGAGGAGTAGGAGAATTATTTTGAAATGTTTCACTCAGGCCCCTTCCCCATCTACTAACACAATTACTTACACTCCCTACTAACAATTAAGACCCAACAAAACTACACTAACCCAAATGACCCAAATAAAATGCTAGGCAATTATTAAAAAGCATAAAATGCACACATAAATATTTAAATAATAATAATTTAAATAAATAAATAAGCACATAATTAAATAATAATTATTTATTACTAATAAAATGGAGCCAGATTTCGGGTCGTGACATCCCGCGTTTGGTATTTCGCCCTTGAAACGTGCTCTTGTTTTTTTTTGAGCGGGATCCTTAGAGTGGCGACTACGCTGGGGATTAGAGTGCTTTCGGACTTTTTTCTAGAAGATTCGGGGGCATTCTTGTGTGGGTCAAACTCCCGTTCCCGTTAGTTGACTTCTTGCATATTTGTGTGTGGTTTATGTTTCTGTTTGAACTGTTTTGAGTACATACGTTCTGGAAATACAATAAACTGGGGCTTGATAATCAGAAGTTGGAGAAACTGAGAAAAATCTTCACCCTCTTGCTTTAGCCGTACGGCTACTTTGGGTAGGGGCCAGAATGTTGCCAATTAACAGTTTGGTGCAGGGCTGCAACATTCTGGGTGCCCCTCTGCTTCTACTTGTCTAGGTTCCAAATTTACAGTCTTACTTGTGCACATTACCTTCATTCTTTTGGCCAAAACTTGGTTTTGAAAGGTAATAAAACTTGGTTATGCATGATCTTTTGTCAATAAAATGGTTTCCAAAACCTCATCGTGCATAATCCTTCTTGTAAGGGTTTTTCTTGAGTCTTCTTGTTGTGCACAAATTGCTTTGTACAAAAGGGTTTCAATGTAAAATATTTCTTTTGCAAAAGTTTGATTCAAAACTCTTTGTTGTGCACAACTTGGTACATGTACAAGTTTTGGTATTTGTTTGCTTATATTCGTTGATTTGTTGTGTATAAATTACTCAATCCATGCTTGTTCATACTTGTTCATATCTTGCTTATGCCATACTCATGCTATCGAAAAACGAATTGAAAATCTCTCTTTTTACTCAAAAAGGAGCATAGAATGACTTCACACCACGCGCACTTGACCGTGCACGTTCCAAATACCCTTTAAACCCGGGGTGGATGCCACGATGCAGCTCGTTGGGCGCTCTTGTCCCTTCGATGCGCGCACGGGTCCATCCTACCTTCCCTTTCGAACCGAGTCAACCACACTTGTCCGTGACACACAAATACCGTGACTATAGTTGGTTTTTGGTCTAGTTCACGTTACGACATCCTTGATACGTGCTCAAAGCTAATTGTGGCCAAATTAATGCCCGAGTTGTGACTCCTTGATGTAATGCAAGCGTGGCCTAACCAGCCTTCAACTCGTGTGTTAGTGACGACCGCAATTAGCAAGGGCCATGTACTAAGGATAGGGTGACACCGTGTCGTTAAGCCCTAATGAATGAGTTATTTTAATCATCCTTAAGCCCATGGTCAAGGATCAAGACGCCTCATTCAAAATGAGGTAATGTCGGAATGTTGGTGCAGCCTTCGGTGTAGCCTTCAGAGAAAAGTCTCGATCCCGACTGGGGCTTAACCATGATTAGGATGACCCGCGTATTGGGAACCTTACGATGCACTAGACCCTAGGTTCATTTCTTTTGATCGGTGGAAGCCGCGTGCCCTATAGGACCCTCGCCCGGGATAGTCCGTCCTTGGGAGCGTGCAATACAGGTGAAAACCGAGGGGTCTATAGACGTAGTGATGGCCTCCACTGATCCAGGGTTATAGAATAGTTGCGTAAAAGAAGAGCGATCTTTTCCAACCAATTAGGAATAAGACATGCCTTGAGAAAAATGAAATAATGAAAGTTGAGCCCCTGAATTGTGCACTAACGTTTGTTTATGTGACAAAGCCGGCTAACATAATCCAAAGAATAAATGATTTTTTTTTTTTTAAAAAGAAAAGGAAAAGGGAATTGCTAAATTCATCAAAACGCTTGGCTTGGGTTTCTTTCCCCTAAAGAAGAGTCAAACTTGTTATCCCCTTCAAGTCAGTGTCTCTTGTGTGTCGAGTTTTTGTTTTACTTCAAAGCATGACTTCTCGAAAAATCCTTTCACGGTACCTTACGGTCTGTCGGTCTTGTGAATCATAGGAAGTGATGGAAGCCCGCTTTGAAGGCATCGAAAGGGTCATGAGTGCCCTACAACAAATGGTGAGGAGACTGGAGTACGACCAGGGTCGTCTATTGGGAATCATGGCTAGGATGCAAGAAAAGCAAGTCCCAGATTTGGAGGAAGAGATCCAAAAGATGTGGGTCAAGATGGTGCACCCATGTCTTCGTGAGATTTTGAAAGACCATGAGAATGATTGGAACCAAGAAAGGAAAAGCGTGAGGGAGGAAATGAACTCACAGAGCCGCATTCAGCAGGAAGACATGAGGAACGTCCAAGCCTGCATGCACACAGTGGTGGATGCAATCCTAGATATCCGAGCCTATCTCAGAAATCATCCACGCTTGAAGAATCCCCCCATCAAGCCTGTCCCAAACGACCCCTCCCCCGTCACTCCTATCACTGCCCAAACGACCCCGGGATGCCTAGGGAGTCTGCCTCCCCAAAACCATATCCCAAGCGGAAGCCCACTACCAAGAAATAGCCGACCTCGCCCCATAGCTCCTAAACCCTCTCACCGCCAAAGGGCCGCACCATACCGCCTTTTCCGCGAATTGGGAACCCAAGAACCTCACTACTTGATCAATTGCTCAAAGAGGGGAAAATCACTTTGCTTGACCCAAGCGTGATTTCATCTGAACATCCCGGCCAGCGGTCCGATGAAACTCAATTTTGTCGCTACCATCAAGGGGTAGGACACTCCACCGGGGCGTGTGACGCCCTAAAGGACAGGATCCAAGAACTCATTGATGAGGGTGTCATTACCAAACGAGGGGACAAGTGGGTCTGAGCCAGGGACGCAAGGAGAAGGAATGAGGAAGAGAAGAAGTCGTTAGGAGTGGCCTAGTATTTATGTTCTAGAGAGTCTCCTAAATCCGTAGTGGATATAGTCTTTTGTCTTTCTTTTTCTTTTAGCTTTCCCAAAAGGCCCTGCGAGGCCAAGGTATGTAAAAAGCCACAATGTAGCGATGGTTGAGTCAATAGTCAAGTCCAGAGTTGTAAAAATTGAGTCTTCCATGAAACGAATTGTCTTTTACTTCTATTCTCCCTAGACTTGAGGCATTATTTGAAAAATTACACTAACTCTCGGAATCACTCCCATTAATGTTTGCAAATGATTGTTATATCCCCAATATGATGAGTTGATTCCCCCAAACATTGAAGTCAACAACGACTCATAAAGGGATGAATGGATCTAAACGTAAAAGGGGCTAAATTCCAATGATTAATCTTAAGATGAATGAATGTTGTGACCCGTTGGCATGAAGGAGACCATCAATGGCAAATCTTCCCCCATACACTACCCGATACACGACACCTTTCTGAGGCAAACTCCCGATGCACATTAAAAGAATCCCGGGACAGTGAAAAGATGAGGACGTTGTTGCTCAGCCACCAAAGTTCAGCCATAAGTGCACATGCAGACTTCCCGAATTGTCAAAATCAAAGATAGGATAGGTGAAAAAAGCCAATGCCCACGATGACAAGTTGGGACTGATGGGCGCCCGTTCCCTAAAAAAAAATAAAAAAAATGCTTGCATTAAATAGCCCATCCATATCAAAAAGTGTACACCCAAAAAGGCCCATCTCAAAGAGTTCACCCAAGGCAAAGTCAGCAATGACGTCCTCCGAGGCAGCAAAAGATACCAACCCGGCCAAAGTGGCCCAAGAGACGAACTACGATGACCTGAGCTCCTCACACATAGGGGAACGTAGGCAACCTTCGGGTCCGGTCATAACACGAAATGAATCCATACAACCTCGGTCCTCCCAAAATGACCCGGTTCTCCTTCCCCGGTCCCATCAATGACCAATTCTACAGATAATGACTAATCCCCCCCATAAACAACTTCTCCTCCCGATCTTGCCATTGATCGAATCTTAATCCCAATGGGTCGTAACAGTTATGCATGTTAAGGCTAATTACTTGAATTTTGACCTAAATACTAATCAAGATCTGTTCAAGTAAACATCTTGATTACATTAATTGAAGCTGATTTCGAATGCCTCGACAAGTCTTCTCTTCCACATCTTAGGAAAGAGCCAAACACGTGAATTTCTGTCCATAGGCTTCCTCTCTCAGAAAAGGGACTCACTCCCGTAAAAGCCTATGTGTGTTTACTCGCGTGAGCAAGTGTAATCTGCTCTTGTCCGTGTCAAAGTCAACTTTTTCTTTCGTCCGTGTCAAAAGTCAACTAGGCCACTCCTAAAAAGGGAAGATAAAGGAAATATGGAAAGGAGAAAAGTGATATGGTTGGACAATTAAGGGAAAGAAACCCGAGGAATGATTCCCGGAAAGGTGAAACACTGGGGCTGGCAAACCATGGTCGAAAAAACCCAAGGATTAGTCTTGGCAAGACATCACAATGGGGCTGGCTAGCCGTAATCGTGCAATGGAAAGACCGAAGAAAAGTCATGCTTTGAGTAAAACAGTCTAAGCCAAATAAACCCCCATCTGTCAAAATTCCCCAGAAGCACCCAGAAAATTTGGTCGAAAAAGTCAACCATGCTTGAACAACCCATACGGCTGGTTTTGTCCCCGTGAAAAAATTCACATCAGCAGCCTATATCAACTGATCTCCCACAAGCTAAACTCATTTTCGCTTGTTCAAAGTCTGTCAAACCCCTCGTGATTGAGTCCAAACACATCTTGGGAATCCCCGACGGTACAATAATGACCAAAAAGCCCTCTCGAGGCCCAAGCTAGGCATAAATGATGAATTTACAATGATTTAAACAACCAAAGATAACAAATTTTCATACACTGTTTTCGAATAAAACAAGCCAAAAGAAAGATTGTTCAGGTTGGTGCACCCTAGTATGAATCTGGGTAAGGATCCTCCGGAGGCGAATGAACTCTCTCCAAAGGACGACGCGGGTACATGCTAGGGTCAAAGAAGAAAATGGACTCTGCCATGCTGGAACCTTCACCCGAAGAGGATTGGCCTGGAAAGAAGGAAGGAGGAATCTGGGAGTGAAAACCCGAATGTCTTGCCGGCAGGGGATCCACGCGCTCTAAGGCAAAGTAGGAAAATGGGTCCGGAGCAATCTCGTGGGAGCCAGGATCACGGAGCGAATCACGAAAGGCCTCCAAATCAGCCCCGCCTAAGGTATGGTGACGAACAAAGGACGGCGGTAGCTCCACGCTCGACGACCGACAGAAAGGCCTCTCCCCACCACTCACCGAGTTTCTTCCAGGTGCAAACCTGGATTCTGTCCGAGCCCCTTAGAAGAGCGCCCAATGAACCTCTTTAGCCACCTTTTGGCCCGTTTTAGGAGAGAAGGCCTCCTCAGCAAAGCTCGCGCAGCAACCTGCACATGGATAAGGAAACTGCTCAGCAAGGGAGGAGACAGAAATATGGGATGAGTGTGCACAAATGGAAAAGAATGCACAACGCGTCAACGGGAATTTCTCCAACCGGGGCTTCCCCTCCTGCGACAGACACGGCCACCATGTGAACCCGGCCGTCAGCATAAATGAAAGAATAGTCCTGCCACACTGGAGGAGCTACCCCAGAGGCCACCACCTGTGGCGATCTCAGCCTCGTGGCCACAAACCGCCCGTATGGCTCATCAGTGATCAATTCAGCGGCATCCGCTCCCATGAGAAAAGGGTCATCCCCACGGTCAGCAACGAACATGGTCTCGGGCGGATCAACGGGCGCCCTCTGCATGAGGCCTAGTCCATGCTGCCACAAAACCCTCTCACCTAAATAAAAGGCCTTTCCTCTAAACCCACCAGCAATCTCCTTTGTCTGGTCACCCTCAGGGCTTCGCTCGGATCAAAGACCACCTCCCGCCCCTCATACCGAGACTAAGGGAAAAGGTTGAGCTCTGCTGGCATAGCACCCCTCAAAACCGCTTTCACATCGGCATAGCGGACAAAAACTTGTCCCTTAGACCCTCTCTTATCCCGAGCTTCCTTAGCCCAGCAGGTCATGGCCGGAAAGATGAGGTCCCGGTCAAGAGCCAGCCTCCATGGATAGTTGCCAAAGATCTCGTAGTACCAAGCCTATAAAAGAAACGGCAAGGAAATCCGCCAGCACACTGAAATAAAGAATAGGCCGAATGCAAAAAGTAAAGCAAAGGCCGAAATGGAAGTACCTCTAGGGCAAACTGAAAGCAAGCCAAAGACTTGCTCGCTTTCCGGCTATACTTGTCGAGCTCCATGAATAGCTCGGCCAGACCAGCCTCACCCCAACCAATGTCTCTGATGGCCTCAGATGTAGTCAAAGACCCAAGAAGAGGGAACATACAGGTAGTGTCAGCATTGGCAAAAATGGTGCTACTGAGGAGGAGCCACACATAGGAGCGCCCAAGCTGCTCAGCGGTAATCCGGCCCGCCGCATACTCTAGAAAGTTGGCCTGAATGACCCTCTAGACTGTTTGCACTAGGATGCCCAAACCCTTGGTAGGACCTGAAAATCCAATGAGCGCCCTGATCTCGGCCTCGGGGATCCTATCCCTCCAAACAACCGGATGCCCGCCAAAGGATAGCCCGGTAATCATCGCAAAGTCAGTAGGGGTCACAGTCACCTCTCCCCAGCTCAGATGGAACGTGTGGGTTGTGTCCCACCAATATTCACCCAGGGCATTAAGAAGCCCCATACTCCTATTGGTGTTCACTAGCTGGCCCACAGCCTCTATAAAAGGCACCAGTCCCGTGCGTGCCACCCACTCCCTCGGACCGGGAGCATCATCAACAGACTCAGGCATGGCTTCCCACAAAGAGAAGCAAGCATCCGGCGACCCTCGAGACTTGGGATCACCACCCTACAGGTAAACACAGCAAAGGTATGAATAACACAGTTTACAGATACCAATGCTCATAATGATTGCACAAAAAAAAAATAACAAATGAGAGAAAAGTTTCCGTCCCCTTTAAAATTGCATAAGCCATTTTAAGGGTCAATTTTTGGAGAAAAGTTTCTGTCCCCTTTAAAATTGCATAAGTCATTTTAAGGGTCAATTTTTGGAGAAAAGTTTCTGTCCCCTTTAAAATTGCATAAGTCATTTTAAGGGCCATTTTTAGAGAAAATTTTTGTCCCCTTTAAAATTGCATAAGTCATTTTAAGGGTCAATTTTGGAGAAAAGTTTCCATCCCCTTTAAAATTGCATAAGTCATTTTAAGGGTCATTTTTGGAGAAAAGTTCCCGTCCCCTTTAAAATTGCATAAGCCATTTTAAGGGCCATTTTTGGAGAAAAGTTTCCGTCCCCTCTAAAATTGCATAAGTCATTTTAAGGGCCATTTTTGGAGAAAAGTTTCCGTCCCCTTTAAATTGCATAAGTCATTTTAAGGGTCAATTTTTGGAGAAAAGTTTCTGTCCCCTTTAAAAAAGCATAAGTCATTTTAAGGGCCATTTTTAGAGAAAAGTTTGTCCCCTTTAAAATTGCATAAGTCATTTTAAGGGTCAATTTTTAGAGAAAATTTCCATCCCCTTTAAAATTGCATAAGTCATTTTAAGGGTCATTTTTGGAGAAAAGTTCCCGTCCCCTTTAAAATTGCATAAGTCATTTTAAGGGCCATTTTTAGAGAAAAGTTTCCGTCCCCTCTAGAATTGCATAAGTCATTTTAAGGGCCATTTTGGAGAAAAGTTTCCGTCCCATTTAAAATTGCATAAGTCATTTTAAGCGTCATTTTTGGAGAAAAGTTCCCGTCCCCTTTAAAAAATGCATAAGTCATTTTCAAGGGTCATATTCTTTCCGTCCCTAAAAGGCGTAGTCACTTTCGGAGAAATTGTCATTTTGGTCTCAACAATAATATGCCCATCCCATAATTTGCCCCACAAACATACAACAACTTATCCTAGGAAATGCTAGCATGCACTTAACTGCGCCAAAATGACTAGTCGAACCTAAGGTACAAGTAGTTTATGCATGGACCACGGGCAACATACTTTGATTTTGGGAATTTTAGCTAGGCATGTCCAAATGAGGCAATGAGCACATACTCACGTCCCTAATGGTCCCAATGACACAAAAATGAGGTCAATTTCATGAAATCGCAAAGATCTCAAATGGCATGGACAAGAACCCTAGGCCTAGGAAAGACGTGTAAGGCTCAAATGTGAGTAGGAAGAGCTTAAGAATGATTATCCCGTCACCATGGCACAAGTGAATTGTGGGAGACTTGTAGAAACCCGCTCCCTCATCCCGGAGATTGATAGCGTAGCCTCGAAAGTTTTGAGCCATTTCTAGCCTCTTCTCCGCCCCTCTAGGATAACCCGTGCGTGCCCGTCCCGCCATGATCAATCCTTGAGGAATCCGAGTAAGAAAATTTGGAAATTGATGGAGTTTTCCCTCTCAAAATCGCCTCTTTTCTCTCTGTTTTCTCGTCTGAGTTCGAATAGAAAGAGGCAACCATCCGTATGGCTGCCTTTTGAAAAAATAAGGGGACGCCCTCTTAAGCCGTACGGATGGTTTGGGCGAAGAAAAATCTCAGCCTAAAATTACCCTTGTTCCCCTCGCACCTTGAACAAGATTTTTTCCCCAAGATTCGGAAATGCCCCCTTTGGCTCATGCAACTTGAATTGAACCTAGAAAACTTAGGTTCTCGAAGTCATCACAGGCAGTCCTAGCGACGTAAGCCCAGCTTTGTGAAATTAAATATGGCCGTCCTCGACGTAAGCCCAGTTAAAATTTGGAATTTGAAATGGTCTTTTGCTTAATGCTTATTATGGCCGTCCTCGACGTAAGCCCAGTTAAAATTTGGAATTTGAAATGGTCTTTTGCTTAATGCTTATTATGGCCGTCCTCGACGTAAGCCCAGTTAAAATTTGGAAATTGAAATGGTCTTCTGCTTGATGCTTATTGTGGCCGTCCCCGACGTGAGCCCATTAGCTATGACTTAGAATAGTCGTTATAGGCTAGAGCCTTTGTCCCGGCAGTCCTTAGAGGGACGTAAGACCAGTTTTCCCGTCAATCTCCCCAAAGATGGAGTTGACCCCGGTCAAGCTATGACTTAGAATAGTCGTTATAGGCTAGAGCCTTTGTCCCGGTAGTCCTTAGAGGGACGTAAGACCAGTTTTCCCGTCAATCTCCCCAAAGACGGAGTTGACCCCGGTCAAGCTTAGACTTAGAATAGTCGTTATAGGCTAGAGCCTTTGTCCCGACAGTCCTTAGAGGGACGTAAGACCAGTTTTCCCGTCAATCTCCCCAAAGATGGAGTTGACCCCGGTCAAGATATGACTTAGAATAGTCATTATAAGCTAGAGCCTTTGTCCCGGCAGTCCTTAGAGGAACGTAAGACCAGTTTTCCCGTCAATCTCCCCAAAGACGGAGTTGACCCCGGTCAAGCTTAGACTTAGAATAGTCGTTATAGGCTAGATCCTTTGTCCCGGCAGTCCTTAGAGGGACGTAAGACCAGTTTTCCCATCAATCTCCCCAAAGATGGAGTTGACCCCAGTCAAGCTATGACTTAGAATAGTCGTTATAGGCTAGAGCCTTTGTCCCGGTAGTCCTTAGAGGGACGTAAGACCAGTTTTCCCGTCAATCTCCCAAAGACGGAGTTGACCCCGGTCAAGCTTAGACTTAGAATAGTCGTTATAGGATAGAGCCTTTGTCCCGGCAGTCCTTAGAGAGACGTAAGACCAGTTTTCCCGTCAATCTCCCCGAAGATGGAGTTGACCCCGGTCAAGCTTGGACTTTGAATAGTCACCATAGGCCGTCCCCGACGCAAGCCCAGTAAAAATCTGTCCCGTGTAAGTCAACCCTCTCCTATAGAGTCAAGTTGACCGTATCCCCAGCAAGTCAACCCTCTCCCATAGAGCCAAGTTGACCATGTCTCGCCTCTGACCCCTAGAGTCATGGCTCCTTGCGGATCTAAGTAACCCCGCGTACCTCCGAACTACGTTAGGCTTGAATCCCCGCAAACGGGATACGTAGGAATCCTATACCACTAGGTCCAGCCATGCAACCAAAATCGGTTAAATCCGTCGTCCCGTCAGATTGGGATGCTTATTTCTATCGACAACCCCGCTCCTTCGAAGAGACGTTGCCGAGGGGCTCTGTAAGTACCCAATCTGAAACTGACCTATCTTAGAGGTAGCCTTAGCACCGTTTCATGGATAAGCTAATAGGCCAGGACCTCCCTAGGATAAGCTATAAATTCCAGGACTACTCTGGTATAAAATTGGAAAAATCCAGAAGCTCGCCAGGCTGAGCCGTACGGATGCTTTGGGTACTAGAGGGGCCTAGCCGTACGGCTGGTTTGGGCACCCTCAGTCCCTATAAATAGAACCCCTTGCTGATCATTTCAGAGGGGGGGGAGAAACATTAGAACTAAGGTTACTCTGTCGAATTCACCTCAGAATAGTGTGAGTAAGAGTGAACAAAGAGTGAAAGAGAGAAAGGAAGATTGGCCTAAACCAAGATAGGTAAAGCCACCTTCTTCCCCTCCCTTCTATTCATCTAAGAAATCTATTTATCTTTGATCTTGTCATTTATTGTTGATCTTTACATTCTTGCAAGTCTTGTCCATTCAAGCAATATACATATATCTATTATTATTTATATTTCCTAGTCCAAGCCATGAGATGATCAAAGGTGCCTTCCATACTTTGTGTGGAAGAGGTTCAAACCTAGTTTGATCATGGCTTGTTGATTGTTCATTTACATTCTTGTCATGGATGATGCTCTTGTTGTTCATTTTGCTCATTTTAAGCTATGATGATCATGTTGAGGATGAAGTCTCAATCTTTATCCTCATCACCTTGATCTAGCCCAAAATTCCCAAGTTTGGGTAATAAAGATCCAATCTTTATGGTTTGTTCTTGTCCCTAAAGGATTAATCTTGCCTAGAAGAGCCATTTTGATGGTAAATTTTCAATCTTTATTCATCAAATGGTCACTATGGCTCAAAAGGGCATATTGGCCACCTTTTTCTTTTTTCTCCCATGATTGCCTTTGATCATGCCCAAACTCTTGTTTTGGGAGGTTCTTTGATGTTCAAATGGCATAGGAATGACTTGTTAATGTTGTTTTGTGTTAGAATAACAAACTGGAATCAGAACAGTTTGGTCCAGTTCAAGCAGAATGATCTGTTTCTGCCTAGAACTGGACTGTTGCTTGAACAAACTGTAAAATCCCAGGAGTGGTCTCCCCATCCGTACGGGTACTTTGGCCGTATGGGGAGATTGACCATTTTGCCCTTCTGTCTTCTGTTTTCTTGTCAAACAAACCCTTTTTCAGTTGAAAAGATAAATAAAGTGTTAAAACAAAGATTTTCCGTTAAAACAAACACACACACATGCACTTTTGTTAACTAACAAGGGAGACTCGGCTTTGTCTGAGGCAACTTGGGAGGACGTAAAAACTCTTCCCAAGTTGTAACCTGATCTCCGAACCTTTGAACTCAAACCTTTGTCATTTTGTTGGGTTTAAAATTAACAAAATGTGGCGACTCCGTTAAATTGGTCCGGTTCCCGCGTTTGGTATTTCGCCCTTAAAACGTGCTCGTGTTTTATTTTGGGGCGGGATCCTTACACATTTGACTGTAAAAAGTGTTACTTTTTGAAGATGAAACTGTTACTTTTATCAGAACAGAGTGTTACATCTTAGGTGACAAGCAACTCAAACTTTTTGTGTGTAAAAAAATATGTTTTTTTTTAAAAAAAAAAATCAAACCATATCATGACCTATGTAGTTTTATTCGTCTCGTCGAGACGAATACAATGGTATTTTAAAAAATTTTCCCTGAGTTATAAATATCAAGATATAGCATTTTTAAGTTATTGGGGGTTTTGTTTTTTTTAAGTGACACGTGTCGCAATCTGGGGAAGGGAAGGAGGCTGGAACAGGCGGTCGGACGGGTTTGACCCGCGGGGCATACCCGTCGCACGCCATACACCCGTTGCATATACTCCCTCCGTCCCACTTTAATTAGGACAAATTTCCATTTTGGGTGTCCCAATCGAATTAGGACGACCCAAAAATGGAAGTGTTTTATATAATGGGACCCACATTCACACTCACAACAACTTTCCACTCATTATTCTCTACCCGACTTTCTCTTTCATACTTCACTTTTCATACTCACAACAGCTACTCCACTAACACTTTTTCCTTAATCCCCGTGTCCAACCCAAAAATCCTAATTCAGGTGGGACGGAGGGAGTAAGACTTTGTCCATAGCTTATTAGTTATGCCAGCTCCATGCAAAATTCAAACATCAATCCAATCGATTTTTAAATAATGACAGCCTACAACTCTACAAAATATTTCCTTTTTTTGTCCATCTTCAGAATTTCTACATGCAATAACATGTTGTGAATTAGACCCTCACAACCCAAGCAATAACCCCAAGAAAATAATGGCACACAAACAAAGCACAAGAAAATAACAAAGCAAAAGACACAGAAATTGTTTACCCAGTTCGTCAATATGTTTGACTACGTCTGGGGGCACTACCAAGCCAGGATCTTGCACTATAATATGTTATTCTGGAGTTACTATGAGTTTGGGGGCGGAACAATGCTTAAATACATGCCCTGGAATAAGATCTAAACCTAAACAAAAAGAAATCCCGAAATCCCGTCAGCGGAATAGGCGCCCGCCTGGACTACCCCAAGCGCCCGCCTGCCTTTGATTTCTGAAGAACCAAACCTACTGTCCAAATGAGCGCCAGCCTGCTGGTCACCGACCGCCCGCTCGCTCCCTCCGCTTGGAATTCTCCTTTTTGTTCCTTTGAGGATCTCTACTCCAACAATCTCCCACCTAGAGATTATCCCATGTATCAGGCCCGTATCCATCTTCAACTCATCCTTGGTGTCGTCCTAGTTCTCACCTCGATCATGGTAGCGCCATCCTGCTCTCTTATTCTTCAAGCCCCATTGAAGCTATACATAGCTTCAATTTATCAAGGTTTACAACCTTTGTCAACATGTCAGCCGGGTTCTCCGATCCCAATATCTTCTCCAGCCTTAAGATCTTCCTTTCTAAGAGATGCCTGATGTAATGAAACCTCAGTTCAATGTGCTTCGTCCTAGAATGAAACGCCGGATTCCTTGACAAATGTATTGCACTCTGACTGTCACTGTAGAGAGCATTACCACTTCGCGTCTTCCCAAGTTCACCCAAGAAGTTCTGCAACCATACCATCTCTTTACTTGCCTCGGTCACTGCCACATATTCTGCTTCTGCAGTCGACTGAGCTACGATCTTCTGCAATTTAGAAGCCCAGGAGATTGCCGTACTACCCAATGTAAAAACATAACCTGTAGTACTTCTCCTCTTGTCTAGATCACTTGATGCCAAATCCGCATCCACATAACCCGCTAACACGACATCCTTGCTTGAGAAACACAGAGCCTTACCAGCAGTACCCTTCAAGTAACGCAGGATCCATTTAACCGCTTCCCAATGTTGCTTCCCTGGATTGCCCATGTACCGGCTGACTACTCCCACCGCATGTGCAATGTCCGGCCTTGTACACACCATTGCATACATTAGACTCCCCACTGCCGAAGCATATGGAGTCCTTGCCATCTTGTCACGCTCCTCCTTGCCCTTAGGTGAGTCCTTCTCGGATAGCTTGAAGTGCATACCCAGTGGTGTACCCGTTGGCTTCGCCTTTTCCATGCAAAATCTAGCCAAGACCTTCTCGACGTACTCTGCCTGTGAAAGAACCAACTTACCCAACTCCCTATTCCGGTCAATCCGCATGCCCAAGATTTTTCTGGCCTCCCCCAAATCCTTCATCTCGAACCGTTCTAACAACTGAGCCTTCAATCTGTTTACCTCTCTACTGATAGAGCCCGCTACTAACATGTCATACACATATAACAGCAAGATTATATACCCATTGTCCGTGTTCTTGAAGTAGCAACAATGATCCGCCTCGCATCTGATAAAATCAATATCGTGCATGAATCCATCGAACTTCTTGTACCACTGCCTAGGAGCTAATTTAAGGCCATACAAACTCTTAGTCAATCTGCAAACCAGTTCCTCGCTACCCTTAGAAGAGTAACCCTCTGGTTGTACCATGTAAATTTCTTCCTCCAAATCCCCATAAAGAAAGGCCGTCTTTACATCCATCTGTTCCAGCAGCAAATTATCTGCCACTACTATACCCAGAACCATTCTGATAGTGGTCATCTTCACAACATGAGTGAATACCTCGGTGTAGTCAATACCGTATTTCTGCTGAAACCCTTTGACAACCAACCTTGCCTTGTAACGTTTACTGCCGTTTGCTTCCTCCTTGATCCTGTAAACGCACTTGTTATGCAATGCCTTCTTCCCCTTAGGCAGTTTAATCAACTCCCAAGTTTTGTTGGCCTTCAATGAGTCCATCTCATCATCCATCGCAGCTTTCCACTTATCACAAAGTGCACTACGAACAGCCTCCGCATAACACTCCGGTTCACCACTATCTGTTAGCAACAAATAGTAATTCAAAGGAGTATACCTGTCAGGTGATCCACGCAATCTGCTGGATCTACGCAGCGGAATATCCGGTTCTGGAGTATGTGGTTCATCTTCAGTGACCCCCTGACCTTGGTCATCATGAACCGTCCTGCTCCCACCCGAGTCTGGAATATCCACCTCTACAACCTTCGGTTCCGAACTAATATCATCAGATGCCCCCTTTCTGTCCTTGTACAATACCTGTTCATTGAATACCACATCTCGACTACGAATAATTTTATGGTTTTGGTCATCCCAAAACTTATACCCGAAGTCATCCCCGCCATACCCAATAAACGTACATTTTACAGATTTTGCATCTAACTTAGTTCTATCAGCAGAATCAATATGAACATATGAAACACAGCCAAATATGCGAAGAAAGGACAGATTTACCTCCTTCCCACTCCATGCTTCCTCTGGAATTTCATTCCCCAATGGTACCGATGGTCCCCGATTGATCAAGAAAGGTGCCGTGTCAACTGCATATGCCCAGAACGTCTTCGGAAGTCCACACTTCAACCTCATACTTCTAGCCCGCTCGTTCAATGTCCTGTTCATCCTCTCTGCAACCCCATTGTGTTGTGGTGTGCCCTTTGGAGTCTTCTCCATGCGAATGCCATTCGCTGCACAATATTCCTTGAACTCCCTAAGCTCATACTCCCCACCATTATCTGATCTCAAGCATTTAAGCTTAAGTCCCGCCTGATTATCCACCAAAGCCTTCCATTTCTTAAACACCTCGAATGCCTCATCTTTGTGTTTCAAGAAATAAACCCAGACTTTCCTTGTCGAATCATCAATAAAGGTCATGTAATATGACGCACCACCTATAGAAGTTACCGGGGCTGGCCCCCACAAATCCGTGTGGACCAAATCCAACTTTACTTCCCTCAAAGCCCTACCTGTCCTCGAGAAATTACTCCTCGCCTGTTTGCCAAACACACAATCTTCGCAGATCCCCACGTCGACTGTCTTCAAACCCGGTAGTCTTCCCTTTGAGCAAAGTACTTTCATCCCCTTCTCACTTATGTGACCCAATCGACAGTGCCACAAATCTGTATCACCCTTGGCTGACGCCACCGCGATATTATCCTTGGTGTTATTCGCCAAATACAATGTCCCCTCTTTATTACCCCGAGCGATCTCAGATTCCTCCTTGGTAATAACCCAGTTCCTACAGCCAAAAGTTACCTTGTAACCTTCTTCATCCAACTTCCCAACTGAAAGCAGGTTCTTTTTCAAACCCGGAATGTGTCTGACCCCGTGTAGATGTAGGACCTTCCCTTCTGATGCTCCTATTCTGACATCCCCCTTCCCCTTGATTTCCAAAGGCTCGCCATCCGCCAGATAGACCTTACCGAAATCACCGAAAGTATAATTTTCCATCTCCTTTGCATGCCCGCATGAGTGGAATGATGCCCCCGAATCCAGCACCCATGATTCTAGCGCACTACTAACACTTAGAACCAGTACATCTTCACCTTCGACTGTCACATTCACCGATTTATCCCCTAGCATGGGACAATCCTTCTTATAGTGTCCTATCTCCTTGCAATGATAACACTGCACTGATCCTTTCGCGACCCTTAGTTTATCTCTGATCTCCACGTCCTTGCCCTCACCACCCACTACATTTTCCCTTGATTCAGTTCTCCCTTTATTGCTAGTACCCGGCCTTCCCCTGCTAGTAGTAGCTAAGGCCGATCCCAAAGTAGACGATGTCCCTAACTTCTTCAAACGATTTCCCTCGCCCAACAAGAAGTCTTTAACATCATCATACTTCAATTTGTTCTTACCCGCTGAAGCATTGATCGTTGTCACCATTCCGCTCCAACTTCCTGGTAAATACGCTAGCAACAAACACGCATAAACCTCATCATCAAACATAATATCCAACGCAGTCAATGAGTCTATTACATCCATAAACTCATTGATGTGTTTAGCTAAGGATCCTCCCTCTTGCATCTTGAGACTACCCATCTTGCGTATCAAATCAACCTTGTTTGCAGCAGATGGAGTTTCAAATCTCTCAGTAAGATAATCCAATAGCTCATTTGTGGTCTTTGCCTTCTTGGTAGTCTTTGCGATCCACTTCGACAAAGTAGATCTAACTACCCCTAGGGCTTTCCGATCCATGAGATCCCAATCTTCTTGCTTTTCTCCTTCCGGCTTGACTCCCTTTAGAGGCTTATAGAGATCTTTGTTGTACAAGAGATCCTCTATTTGCAACCTCTAAAAACCGTAGTCAGACCCATCGAATTTCTCCACCGCTTGTTTATCCTTGCCCATTCTTGATTGCTTGATAAACCCCAATCGTCCGATAAACCAATCGATCGATTAACCTTGATCTCCAACCAGAGCTCTTGATACCAGTTGTTGTGGATTAGACCCTCACAACCCAAGCAATAGCCCCAAGAAAATAATGGCACACAAACAAAACACAAGAAAATAACAAAGCAAAAGACACAGAAATTGTTTACCCAGTTCGTCAATATGTTTGACTACGTCTGGGGGCACTACCAAGCCAGGATCTTGAACTATAATATGTTATTCTGGAGTTACTATGAGTTTGGGGGCGGAACATTGCTTAAATACATGCCCTGAAATAAGATCTAAACCTAAACAAAAAGGAATCCCGAAATCCCGTCAGCGAACCAGGCGCCCGCCTGGACTACCCCAAGTGCCCGCCTGCCTTTGATTTCCGAAGAACCAAACCTACTGTCCAAATGAGCACCCGCCTGCTGGTCACCGAGCGCCCGCTCGCTCCCTCCGCTTGGAATTCTCCTTTTTGTTCCTTTGAGGATCTCTACTCCAACATAACATGCACCTATTTTCACACTCATGTCCTTTTCATTAAAACACATTCACCACTTTCGGATCAGCCTCTTTAGTCAGAATAATATGTTGTATATTGTACAAGAAGGAGTTGAGATCCTTTATGCCAATTGATGTACCACTCCATATACTATAAGCAATCTAATGGTTACATACTTGGGTCATATTAATATTATTTTAAACTTATTGACTGTGAGTCGTTAGATTATTAGTGGTATATGGAGTGACATGAAAAGTAGTACAAAAAATCTGGACTCATACAAATGACAAGTAATTTCAAATAACGAATTTTGAATATTTTTATTCTCCATTTTTGTTATTTATCTTGTATTAACATGTCGATCTCAAAACCTTACCATATTTAGACCAGATTTCGAAACTATTTCAAACTATTAGTTGTCAGTGTAAATAAAGTTGGAGGAAACGACAAGCTTATTGAAGAAACAAATGAGATTACGGGTATGTAGTGACGGATCTAGAACCACTAATTAGCGGGTGCGCAATTTATACTAAAGCTTTAAATTATGCTCGAACTACGTGCCTCACCTCACCATCACCATTTTTCAAATTAGCAAAAGCAGTCTCAAACCTAATCTTTAAACTAGCAGTCGAGACCCAATTGCCCCTTTTAATGTTGTCAGTCTGAAAGCCAATGAAACCCGCATCCTGACATAATCCCAATACAATGTCTCATCCTAAAGAAGAGGCCTCCCTCAAAAAGGCAACCCAATCAAAGTGGTGAAATCTGTGGGCGTGATGATCATTTCTCCCCGCTTAGAGCGGAAAGTATGGGTGGTATCCCTCCAATACTCCTCAAACACCCTCTCCCTCTAGCTCCCGCCGTCGGCCTATACATTTTTGGAAAAACAAGCTGTAAATCCGTCTGCAATTAAGCCCTCATATTTTAAAACTTTGACCGCACGGTCAAATCCCTAGGTCTAAACACGAGGACGTGCGGTCACTGTGGTGGCCTCCCCAGTGAATTCCTACTTCGCCGTTGGCAATACTTAACAGCGATGTCAAATGACCATCCTATTCATGTCTATAAAGTGATTCATTCAAGATTGAACCTCCCCCAACAATTTTACCATTTTGCCCTTGGCAGCCTTCAGTTATGATCCAGATTCATAATACGGCGGTATAAGACCAAAAAAAGACAAGTGTCTATCCCTTCCCTAGGCGGCGTAAAGACCAAAACCATCCTCTTTCCCCTAGAGTCCGAGCCCGTTGCATCTCATCTTCCTAATTCCTTAAGATGTGGGTCCATTGGGGCTCACCCCTTCCTAAATATGGGTTCGTGGCGACCCACCTTTTCCTAAATCTTTGGAATGTGGGTCTATTGCGACTCATCACATCCTAAATCCTTAGAATGTGGGTCCACTTTGACCCACCTTATCCTAAATCTTTGGAATTTGGGTCCGTTGCGACCCACCTCTTCCTAAATCCTTAGAATAAAGGTCCATTGTGTTGGTGTATATGCCCTAGGCATGCTATTTGGCACGTTGTTTGACAATGTTTGTTATCACTTTTCATTTATATAAAGAGATGTTTGGATTATTATTTGTTGTTACATGTTTTATTATAATAATCTCCGTCCTAGTACTTATGAAGAACTAGTATAAGTTTAATTCGATGATAATATGATGATCATGTGTATGAGATACAAGTTAAACTTATGAGTATGTGTTGGGGAACACATACTGGACATGACCCAACTATGAGGTTTATGTCATAGTCAAAATGTCATAATTAAACCTCTAATAGTTATATCATTTGAATCCTTAGACTTGAGATTATTACGATCTTCCACATAATGGAAATCGTGTTTGACATATTCAAACGTTACTCTTAACCAAGTGATTATAAATGATATGATTGGCATGATCGAAGCTATGTAGGGAAGTGTAATAAGTTAAGATGGAATTTGTCCATCCTTGTGAGAGATGTCAAGCTTGGGCCCCTCGATGAATAGTGTTGATGAAATACATGGCCATGCTCAAATGAATTGATATGATCAATGTCATTTGTGTCATCAAACTATTTGGAATCGAGAAAAGTATTGAGCATTGTAAGTTGACCATTGACCATGGCTTACGCTCAATGATATCGTGGATAAAAGGATTGTGATATGTTCTATAAAGGATAAACGAACTTTGATAAAGTTATATCATTTGGGTAATCATGATTGTCGCGACCCCGGACCCCGCGGGCCCCGGGACCGCGATCTGGACGTCGACTCTAAAACCAAAACTCAAAATACAGAAGATAAAAATTCCATTTTTATACCCAAAATGTTTAAAACAAAGTTTTAGAAATCCAAGCTTAACAACGACAACAAAATACTAGAACGAGCTTCGCAAGCTCCCCCCCAAAAATACAAAAGATTACAAATCTTAATGACGTCATTGTTGGTGAAACTATCCCCAAAAGGTTATACATTTAAATAATGCAAACCGATCAAACAACCTGCCCAAAATCTCAATCCTCTCGATGTCCTCCTCGATCCGCGAATCCTAATCCTTTTTCCTCCTGGGGGGGGGGGTTAAGTAAAAACAATTTGAAACAAGAAACGGGGTGAGAATAAATCTCAGTAAGTTACTAATGCAACTACATGACATGCTATGATGCAAGAAGCAATAAGCAATAATAAATATCACATAGCACATAGCATTTATCACATAACAGATAGCAGCGGAAATAAACACATAACAAAGGATATAGCCAAGGTTTTCCAAACTGGTACATCCAAATAAAGGATCGCTGCGCAGCTTCAATAATCAACAAATCGTCATCTTCATAATAGCATGAAAGCCGAAGAGAAAACCCCGGTACCGGAACTAATAACCATAACAGTGTCACAAAGGACAAGGACCATGACACAAAGTCATGCCCGTTAGCCAGATGCATTCACAAAGGAACGCTGACTTATCCTTTCCAAGGCCAATCTGGAGAAGGGGTATAGTAAGGGCAAAACAATGGTCAACATTATAATGGACTTGGCTTTGCCATTATAATCTTTCCCATCGCCCGATGCAACAAATATGTCAGCTGGGCTTCTAATTAAATGCTAAGTAATAATATTTTAGCATTAATAAACAACTTAAGGTTCCAAAGTAGGGAACCACACCAATTAAATCATCATAAAGATGCAAACGATTACTCAAGAAGAGTTCAACAACAATAAACACAACGAGTTTCTCATAAAAGAGCACAACAACGATAAACGGAATTTCTCATAAAGAGCACAACAACAATGATTCTTAGAACCCGATAATTCCATAAAGAGGAACCATACCAAATACATTCCAAAGATGATACTCACAAGTTACACATAAAGAACACAACCCAAACGGTCTCTCACAAATAGTACAACGACTATAACCCAAAATTATCCCAAACGAATCCAGAATGTTACACTTATTAGAACATGATCACGACTGGACTACACCCTACACTTTAGTGTTCCAAAAACAACCCTCTAGGTACTATAGGATGTCACCTAAAACCTAGACCAAGTCTCATTCTAAAATCAATCCGATCAGTAAAATAACTTTCAATTAAATGGTCTCAAAGTATGAAGTCCTCACTTATATCCCAAAATGATCATAACAACTCAATAAAGTCACTCAATTGGATTTACAAAACTTGTTCACAATGGATCGATACAACTCCTCTTAACCTCAAACCCAATAAAATCCCGAAGTATAAAACTTATAACTTAAATGAACAACCTATACCATCTTGTAGTACTCGGAGAGAGCTTCGAAACGATAGTTTACACGCCTAAAACGGAGTTCGGATGAGAAAGTTATGGAGGAAACAATTTTAGAAGAAAAGGGAAGAATATACCAGAATTCTAGCTTGGCACGACTGTGCCTAAGAAAGTGGCACGACCGTGCCAAACATGACGAGGGGCAAAATGAATATTGGCACGACCGTGCCAAATAAAGGGGCACGACCGTGCCAAACATGGCGAGGGAAAAAAGAATATTGGCACGACCGTGCCAAATAAAGGGGCACGACCGTGCCAGAAGAACAATGCCCAGATTCTTCCTGGGTTTACCCATTTAGAACCAAAACACAACCTTCACTAAAGTTATCTAAATCAAAGCTTCCCAATACATTTCTAAAGCTCCTAAACAACATCCAACCTAAAGGGAACCTAAATAACACCCTTTAATCATCTAAACCAACACCAAATCCCCACATTCAAGATTTCACCATTTTTACCCAAAAACTCAAATAAATTCAAAATAAATTCTAAACTCAACCAAACTTCAAATATAACACATCAAACATCATATAAACATGATATGAACATTTTAGCATCAAAATGGGGAAAAGTAACTTACCTGAAAATAATGAAAGTTGACGGAATTCAATTCTTTTTGGTTCTACGCGACCCTATCGACGATCTAAACAAGGTTCAAGTTATGAGAAATGAGAGATGAAGAGAGAACTTACCCCTTTTTCTTCCTTGGAGAGAGAGAGAGAAATGGATTGGGAAATGGGGGAAGATGAGTAAGGGAGGTGGAGGTGTAGGGAGAGGGTAGGAGTATAATTTAAAACTTACACAAAGACCCCCCTCCTCTAAAACTACCCAACTCAATACTCCCCACTAACAACTAAGACCCAATAATACCACACTAACCCAAATGACCAAAACAATATGCTAGGCATAATTATTATAACACATAAAATGCACGCATAAATATTTAAATAAATAATAATTTAAATAAATAAATAAGCAAATACTTAAATAAAAATCATTCAATTACTAATAAAATAGAGCCTAGATTTCGGGTCGTGACATTCACTCCCCCTTAAAGAAAATTCGACCCGAATTTTAACGAGACTTACCCGAAAGACTAATTAGCTACGGATACGATAGTTCCGCATTTATCAAATTCCTCAATTGTCCAATCTAACCCACTAAAAGGTAACCTTAAGTAATGCTTACGATAACACCACCTCTCGAACCGAATCATTCCATTATTATCTTCATGGTATTTCCTCTAACTCCCTTTTTAGTTAATAATCTGTGTTCATATACCCAAGGAAACCTACAAATCTCAAATCCCCAATAACTAACCCAAGTTAGTCTTTCACGCATACATTTATTAACCAAATGATACTTAGGTTCAATAGTGCTACCGTCATAATAAGCCAATTAGCTAGCAACGTTCCAACTGACCCAATACCAATTCATAGTATTCTTTAATATGCCAGAGTATTTATACTCAACTTTCTTCACTTATTTGTAATCCAAAATAAGAAATGCCACCAAGACAAGATTTAGGACCATAGAACACCCCTTTAACTAAAACTCAAAATGCCTTTGATATAGGTCGCAATTTATTACTCTCCCGAAATGTGCTTAGTCCTTTCAAACTTACGCGCTCACCACTATCGATGATTATAACTTCCATAATATACTCATATCCCATAACGCATCATTCTTTTCCTCATACTATCCAATTCCGATGCGCTCACGTAGATGCACTACAAGTAAACAAAATCTCCTATCCAGAAATCCTCAATTTGAATCCTCAACTCTTATAACCCAACCGATGCCATAAGGACATTGATCTAAATATTAGCACTACAACCTTGTACTATAACAACTCAATTTAACCCAAAGTTCTCCCCAATTACTAGGTACTACTCAGAAATAAAAATAGAAATTTTTACAAACGATAAATACACCCAACAATTGGTATAGACATCCATTGTCACCCATCGAAGCAAAATAGTCAGATTCCAAACAAGAAAATATTTGCTTAACTCTACACAAAGGAACGGTCTCAAAACAATTTTAGGCAAAAGGGAAGAGAGGATGTAACAATTTCCCTACAACCATCGACTAAAGCATGACATTTCCCTTCTCAAAATGACATCAAAATCTTACAATAGCAATACGACCAATTTAGCAGGTAAGTTATATCTACCCTTAAGCACAACATGAGCAGATAGACTCTATCAGATATCCTACACTCCTCCATAGGAGTAGACACTGACAACACATAAGTCAAAGACTCAAGAGAAATAAATGCAACTAAATGCACACAAACATAAGAATGCGATGATCCTAAAATGCACGCGCTCGCTCTCTCGACACAAAATAATACCTCCTGAACTGATGAGTCACCTGCTGAGTGCTGATTGATTGTAAATACTCTACCCGAAATCTTGGGCTTCCCCGAAGCATCCCTCTTCTGACCCTGTGATATTCCAGTTCCTGTCCCCGATGACTGAACTCTAAACCTCGGACAATCTTTAACAAAGTGTCCCAACTGACCACACTTCACACATTTTCCTTGCTTCTTCCAACACTTGTCTTCTGAGTGTCCTTTCCTCTGACAGTAGCTGCAGACTTTCCCATTTTGTATCCCCTTATTAGAACCTTGATTTCCTACTATTGGTTGCCCTTGAAGTTGCCTTCTGAATCGAGTTTGCACTCCAGAATTACCTCTGTTATCCGAATGTTGCTGTTGTGACTTACTCTGCCCTCGTTGCTTACCCGGGTTAACCATCTCAGTCTTCCTTTTGTGTTCCCAAATATCCTGCTCAATCGAGTAGGCTCGATCCACCGCATCCTGAAAAGGTTGAATTCTTTGGGCTAAAAGTTGAGTCCTAATAGCTGTCTTCAAACCCTGAAAAGCGCTTTCTGCTCCTCGGTCCGCACAAGGTATTCACAACACCTGGCTAATTCTGTAAACTTAGCTGAGTACTGTGCTACTGACATCCTGCCTGATCCAAGCTGAGGAACTCGATCTCTTTCCGGTTTTGATTTACTAGAGAGATAAAATGATCCTTAAATTTCCTCACGAACCACTCCCAAGGATATGGTACAAGAGTCGTATCCCAACTGGTCTTCAGTGCCTTCCACCAATGTTCCGCAGCCCCCACGAGCTTATAGGCTGAAAACAGAACCATATCCTCATCAGTGCAACCAAAGATCTCGTAGATTTTCTCCATTGATTCTATCCATAGCTCGGCCTTCTTCACATCAGGCTCACCGTCGTACTCACTTGGTTTCAACTTCAAGAACTGCTCCAACCCATATCGCGGAGGTGCTACATGTTCCTCTCTCGGCCCTTGGTCATGAATTGCTTTCACGGCCGCTTCAAACCTGTCCTGAAACATTGCACGGTTTTCTTCCCATAGACCATTCTGATTCTGAGTCCCTAGACTTTCACCCGATCTTCTTCTAGCCATCACAAACAAATACCTGCATAAAATACTCATCGTTACTCACTTCGAGCCCATCTACCCTCCTAGGTCATTCTAGTCCACCTATACTTATACATAGAGCTAGACCATAGCTCTGATACCAACTGTCGCGACCCCGGACCCCGCGGGCCCCGGACCGCGATCTGGACGTCGACTCTAAAACCAAAACTCAAAATACAGAAGATAAAAATTCCATTTTTATACCCAAAATGTTTAAAACAAAGTTTAGAAATCCAAGCTTAACAACGACAACAAACTACTAGAACGAGCTTTGCAAGCTCCCCCCCAAAAATACAAAAGATTACAAATCTTAATGACGTCATTGTTGGTGAAACTATCCCAAAAGGTTATACATTTAAATAATGCAAACCGATCAAACAACCTGCCCAAAATCTCAATCCTCTCGACGTCCTCCTTGATCCGCGAATCCTAATCCTTTTTCCTCCTGGGGGGGGGTTAAGGAAAAACAATTTGAAACAAGAAACGGGGTGAGAATAAATCTCAGTAAGTTACTAATGCAACTACATGACATGCTATGATGCAAGAGCAATAAGCAATAATAAATATCACATAGCACATAGCATTTATCACATAACAGATAGCAGCGGAAATAACACATAACAAAGGATATAGCCAAGGTGTTCCAAACTGGTACATCCAAATAAAGGATCGCTGCGCAGCTTCAATAATCAACAAATCGTCATCTTCATAATAGCATGAAAGCCGAAGAGAAAACCCCGGTACCGGAACTAATAACCATAACAGTGTCACAAAGGACAAGGACCATGACACAAAGTCATGCCCGTTAGCCAGATGCATTCACAAAGGAACGCTGACTTATCCTTTCCAAGGCAATCTGGAGAAGGGGTATAGTAAGGGCAAAACAATGGTCAACATTATAATGGACTTGGCTTTGCCATTATAATCTTTCCCATCGCCCGATGCAACAAATATGCCAGCTGGGCTTCTAATTAAATGCTAAGTAATAATATTTTAGCATTAATAAACAACTTAAGGTTCCAAAGTAGGGAACCACACCAATAAATCATCATAAAGATGCAAACGATTACTCAAGAAGAGTTCAACAACAATAAACACAACGAGTTTCTCATAAAAGAGCACAACAACGATAAACGGAATTTCTCATAAAGAGCACAACAACAATGATTCTTAGAACCCGATAATTCCATAAAGAGGAACCATACCAAATACATTCCAAAGATGATACTCACAAGTTACACATAAAGAACACAACCCAAACGGTCTCTCACAAATAGTACAACGACTATAACCCAAAATTATCCAAACGAATCCAGAATGTTACACTTATTAGAACATGATCACGACTGGACTACACCCTACACTTTAGTGTTCAAAAACAACCCTCTAGGTACTATAGGATGTCACCTAAAACCTAGACCAAGTCTCATTCTAAAATCAATCCGATCAGTAAAATAACTTTCAATTAAATGGTCTCAAAGTATGAAGTCCTCACTTATATCCCAAAATGATCATAACAACTCAATAAGTCACTCAATTGGATTTACAAAACTTGTTCACAATGGATCGATACAACTCCTCTTAACCTCAAACACCCAATAAAATCCCGAAGTATAAAACTTATAACTTAAATGAACAACCTATACCATCTTGTAGTACTCGGAGAGAGCTTCGAAACGATAGTTTACACGCCTAAAACGGAGTTCGGATGAGAAAGTTATGGAGGAAACAATTTTAGAAGAAAAGGGAAGATATACCAGAATTCTAGCTTGGCACGACTGTGCCTAAGAAAGTGGCACGACCGTGCCAAACATGACGAGGGGCAAAATGAATATTGGCACGACCGTGCCAAATAAAGGGGCACGACCGTGCCAAACATGGCGAGGGAAAAAGAATATTGGCACGACCGTGCCAAATAAAGGGGCACGACCGTGCCAGAAGAACAATGCCCAGATTCTCCTGGGTTTACCCATTTAGAACCAAAACACAACCTTCACTAAAGTTATCTAAATCAAAGCTTCCCAATACATTTCAAAGCTCCTAAACAACATCCAACCTAAAGGGAACCTAAATAACACCCTTTAATCATCTAAACCAACACCAATCCCCACATTCAAGATTTCACCATTTTTACCCAAAAACTCAAATAAATTCAAAATAAATTCTAAACTCAACCAAACTTCAAATATAACACATCAAACATCATATAAACATGATATGAACATTTTAGCATCAAAATGGGGGAAAAGTAACTACCTGAAAATAATGAAAGTTGACGGAATTCAATTCTTTTGGTTCTACGCGACCCTATCGACGATCTAAACAAGGTTCAAGTTATGTGAAATGAGATATTATAAGAGGAAGAAGAAGAAAATGAAGAGAGATGAAGAGAGAACTTACCCCTTTTTCTTCCTTGGAGAGAGAGAGAGAGAGAGAAATGGTTTGGGAAATGGGGGAAGATGAGTGAGGGAGGTGGAGGTGTAGGGAGAGGTAGGATATAATTTAAAACTTACACAAAGACCCCCTCCTCTAAAACTATCCAACTCAATACTCCCCACTAACAACTAAGACCCAATAATACACACTAACCCAAATGACCAAAACAATATGCTAGGCATAATTATTATAAACACATAAAATGCACGCATAAATATTTAAATAAATAATAATTTAAATAAATAATAAGCAAATACTTAATAAAAATCATTCAATTACTAATAAAATAAAGCTAGATTTCGGGTCGTGACAATGATGGCCTGCTAGGGTCCGCTCATGATTTATAGGACAAAATGTGTTTGGACTCACTGCCAACTTGATATAATCCTATGGGGTCACACACAATGGAACGAATTGTTAAAAAGGCAAAAAGGGCAGAATTTTGGTCTGGCACGACCGTGCCGTTTATAAATCACGACCATGCCAATAATCGACCAAGGGAAGGCGACTAGCGGATCTTTTGGCACGACCGTGCCAGTTTTAGGTCACGACCGTGCCAAAGATGCCTGGGCCGAATTTTTGAAGTTTAATTGGGTGATGAGATTTAGGTTTCCTAGGTCCTTAAGGGTTAAGGACTAGGACCTATATAAACATCTTTTCACCAGCCATGAAATACATGAAACCTAGTTGTTTGGATAAACAATTTTCTTGATCAAGATTGAGAATCAAAGATCAAGAACCCTAAATTCATATAGCCTATTTTGGATCTAGCAGTCCAGATCAAGAAGGATTTCTTGATATTCGTTCACTTGTGGATATCCATAGAGAGTGATTGCTTAATAATCTTCTAGTTCGTGTTCCTGCGATCAAGACTTGAAAAAAAGCTTGGAGAAGATCAAATCTTGAAGAACGAAGTTTTTCAAGATCCGAAAATTTTAAAGCTCCATCACGGTTAGTATTCTAAATTCAACCTTGTATTAATTAAATCATCTTCAACGGATCTAGGCTTTTGGGTTTATTCCGCTGCGCATGATTGTGCAAAACCCAACAGTGATATCAGAGCCCCGTTCATCATGATTATTTTAATAATGACATGTTCATAATATAATTAGATTATATGGGTTAGCATGCTATTTGTATTTAGATTCATGATGTTTATGTGATTTGTATGTATGTATATGAGATATATGGAGATCATAAAAACGCACCGTTTAATTACGTTATGTGGGATCTAAGATTGCAATAATAATTTGATTATTATGTTCTTTGTGATCATCAAAAGTTAATTGGATTAATTTGTTGATGATCCTAGATTCAAGAATAAATTGTTTATTCAAGGTTTTGATGAACATGGTGGTTTGATCATCATGAACATCAAACCATAATTGAATCAAGGAAAGCAATTTTAGGGTTTTAAAATTGAAACACAATGGTAAATATTTTGAGTTGAATTTAATTGTCAGTTGGCTGGTTTTAGAAAATGTGTTTCCTGAAATTAAATGTCTATTTCAAAATTACTTTGGATTGAATTTGTTTGTCAGATGACTGGTTTTAGAAACCGTGCTTCCCCAAAAACAAATCTCAAGGACAGAGTCATAAATTGATGAGACAAAAGAATTTAGAATCGAGTTACTTTATGTAAGGGATTATGGATGTCTTTTGGCTTAGTTTCGACCTTACATAATTGTTTCTTCTAGTTTCTAAATTTGGTATGGGATTGTGGATGCCTTTTGGCTTAGTTTCGTCCATACAATCGTGCTCTCAATTACGTGTTAAAGAATTTATCCCCATAAATCAATCACATGAAATCATAATTTAATTAATTGGATTAATTAAATAATTAACCGATGCTTTATATTTTTATATTATGTGCGTATAAACATGTTACTATGTGTGGGAGCCCGCGCTCGAAGGTCAAACCGCACCGAAATGATCGCTCGCGAGGGCGATTCGGGCGATGCCTCGTGCTAATGCGCTTTTGAAATGCGCTCGGTTCCCACACAATGGTTTCCTCTCGATGGAATCAAAACAGTCAAGAGTCGCCACCTCATTTTATTTTAGGAAAAACAAAGATAAAACCTTTTTTTTTAGAGAAAGTGGGTTCGGGGGCTAAGTTACGAGAAGAGAAGGGGTTAGACACTCTCCTCGCCCGTGATGGTCTCTAATATGCATGCCACGTAGATTCAATTTTATGCCTTTTATGCCTTGCTTTTATGCCCTAACCAAAATGGTGAATAATATAAGAGGAAGTCTTCCTATTCTAGGAATGTTTGCTTTAATTCACAAATGAGAGTCGGTTTGGTTGGACTCTCACTTGGTTTTGAAAATGGTTTAGCATTTATATCCAGTAAAAGAAACACACAAAGGGGTGGGGGATTAATATTTACAATGGTGAACAAAAAAGGGAAACAAATCCCATAAAAAAGAATGTCCAAACTCCGTCCCCAAAGATTTTAGGGACTGCTGTCCCTTCCTTCTTTGTGTACCTACTCTTATGCTTGCACAATCTGGAAAGTGAATGTTAGGAAAAGTCCCTAACACATCAAGTATAAACCATGAATTTTCCTCTGATTTTAGGATCATGTTAAGGTGTCCAAACAAGGCATGCAAGATAGAACTTTCAACAGCCAGATCTGACAGGCATTCATACATCCATAAAAGACTCACCTTTTGCATCATGAAAACGAGGGAATGATGGAAAACACTAAACATGAAAGTTATTACTAACATATCAAAGTTTAAATCTGGAAAGTTTCAAGGCCATCAAGCAAGTTTAAGTCACACAAAACACCTCTGACATTTTGGTGTCAGAACAGGAGATATGTAAATCTGAGAACAGAGAGCTGAAACAAAAAATGGAAAGAATCCCTTCCACCCAGGGTAAAAATAATATATGTACATGATCATTTTACTATGTTTGTATAGAACAAACCATATTTTGTGGTCTAATACCAAAAATCACGTTTGCTATGCATAAAGAGAGCAACAAGACAGAAGGATACAGACTGACAGACTGCTGGAGAAATGAAAACTCATCTACATGAAGTGATGTGGGCATGAAACTTTGTGTGTGCATATATATACATACTAACAACACAAAACAACAGCCATTAAAGCATTTTATCAAGATCTATCATCATTTAGGGAGAAGAACAACAAGAACATCAACATTGTATCTTTGGACATCAAATGGAGGTCTAGCCTAACATGGTGGCTAGACCTCTCAACATATTACATAATCAACTACATCTTACATAGGTGAACCTTACAAGAACAAGAGATTACCTAGATGTGCTTCCTTTGCTTCCAAGGGAATACTCTTTTGTTGCTTTTCTTAAGGTGTTTGCCTTAGATTGAAAGAGTGTTTGAGTGGGTTGTTTTTGCTTGTGTTTGGTGTGTGTTTAGGGTGGTGTTGTGGTGGTCTATGGACTGAGATTTGAGAGTGGTGAGAGTGCTTCTTGGAAGTGCTAGAGAGAACAAGAGTGAATGGGAGTGTTCTATGAAGTGTGTGTTCTCCTTATGATAAAATGGATGAGGGAGGTAAGTATATGGAGGAGGGAGGTGGGAAATGACCTTAGGCCACCCTTGCTAGGCTTAGGAGTCAGTTTAGGGGGTGGCTACCCCGTCCATTTGCAGCTGGGAATGATCAAAATCAAGACTTTTGTGGCCAAGTTGCTGAAGAACAAACTGCTGTCTGAACCTCCCAAACCAGCCGTACGGCTTGGACTGGCTGCCAGGGGGATCTGGTTTTGCCACGTGTCGCGCTCTGATTGGACCATGGCCTACTTGATTGGCCACCTACTTGCTGCCATTAGCTGGATGGTGATTGGTCATCATCATTTATGCCTTGAATTTTCAACGTAGATGATCACAATTCCTGCTCCGGTATTGGTTCCGCAACAGTCCAAGTTTTGTCCGAGTGTGCGCACAACGGTGTCCCGGTTGTCCGCGGTCCCAACATGGAAGTTGCTTGAAATAATCTTGTGGTCACGTACATCTATCTGAAATATGTTAATGAGCAAGAAATGACAATAATATATTTTTAATGCACAGAATGGATAATAACAAGCAGTTCTAGGGGTGCGGGCCCCAGTTTCGGGTCCCGCCACTCAAAAATTGAAGTACATGCATGTTTACTCGTTTTTTCGCTCTGATCATGAATTTGAAGTCCGTTAATCCATTCGATGCACCGATAAGGCTCACGGCACTCCCGCATAGCCAAATCTGGGCTTCAGGTCAATTTTAGGGTTTAGACCATTCAAAAAGGGTTTGATAAGGGGTGCGAGATCGGGGTATCTACAGAGCCCCTCGTCGAATCTCCTTGTAATGTAAAGGGGATTCTACGATTTACTAAGAGACAAACGATCTCGTCTAGGGTGTAACGGTTGGGTCCAAAGTAGGACTTCCTACGTATCTCTTTCGAGAATCAAGCCTCCGTAGTTCTAACTCAAACAAGCAATCAAACTAGTGACAAACAATGGTCGGTACCGGGTTTCCGGTTTACCTACGTATCTCTTTCGAGAATCAGACCAATCGTAGTTCAGGTTTATTAAAAAACAAGAAATTTTCGGGGGGAGCATTGAGATGTGTTGTCTGTTTGCTGGGGACTGCATTGAGATGTGTGGTCTCTTTGCTGGGGAGAAAATCGACATGAGAAAATATTTATGAGAACGGGCGACTGAGTTCACCGGGGTGAACTGCCTACGTATCCCTCCATGGGAATCAAGTCAAAACGTAGTTCGGGGGAGGTACAACTCGGGCAGGCGAGAAGACCAAGGTGGAACAACAATACTCAAGGATTGACGCAAGGTACAATCGGAGCGGGGGTACATCTCAGAATCCAGGAGATGACCTAATTCATCATCGAGGTGAGTCGCATCTGACTCTGGGGATCGGTCTTCGACCGACAAATTGCAAAAACGGGCGACTGAGTTCACCGGGGTGAACTGCCTACGTATCCCTCCATGGGAATCAAGTCGAGTCGTAGTTCTGACTCGAACCAACTCAATCAATCCAGAGAAGGCTTAAGATCAACATTACTCGAGGATTGACGCAAGGTGCAATCCGAGTTGAGGTACATCTCAAAATCAGGAGACTACCAGGGGATATAATAACGACTTATCGAGGTCCGGACGCTTCGCGCCCTCAGGAAAACCAACTCACTCAAAGATCGAGCGCTTCGCGCTAATAAAAAAAAAAAGGGGGGGTACAACTCAACATCAAGAGAAGACCAAATAACAGATGACAATTCATAAAACATTCAATCAAAGGATACACTGCTCTCCGAGCTATGTCTATACCCATCGGCTTTTGAGTTGTCGTGTGATGAGATTTTTGTGCTTTATTAAGCAGTGAACCATCGCTTCGCGTGATCCATTGGCACTGTTTCAGTTTTGACTGAAGTCTCTCGCGCCTCGGGGAGATGACCACATCGACTTTGTGTGCCGTGACCTGCAAGCTAGCTTTGCATGCAGTGGCGGATATGATTCGCCTAGACAAAATTTGGACCAAATCTGATCGAGCACAAGCTCTCTTTCATTTTGAAGTCGGGATGTTAATCTTTTGCTTTAACTCACTTATTAAATGACACCGACTCGTGATTAATGACCAACAATGAACCAAACTCGGATTAGAGGGTTGTAGATTGATAAAACCAAGGGGAGGCTTATCCACCTAGGGAAGCGTGGAGAAGATAAAATTCTGGTTGGGTCAGAGGTCAGCAGCCGTACAGCTACTGAGGGGGGCGAGGTTTCTGATCAGTTTTGGAAATTTCTTGGAATTCGTGCCTTATCTAGGCAAGGGGGAGGTGTGCACTTCGAGGGAGGCAAGCTGGAACCCTATCTCCGAGCTACTATAAAAGGGTAGGGGGAGCTTCATTATTTTTCATCCCAAACACCTTCTCCTTCTTTCTTTCCTTGCAATCCCGACCTTCCTTCCCTTTTCAAATGGCTCATCTCGGCCCAACCATGCTTAGCATCGAAGAATACCGCGAGGGACTCAACCGTTGGGTGAGTTCCTACTCGGAGAGTGCGCGAGCGGCGCTAGAAGAGACCTTTCATTTCAAACTCCTTTTTGCATTAAGGAGGCTTCCTATCCAATGGGAGATGATCCGCGGTGCGTCCGTCTTCTGGTCGACAGGTACTCACTTATTTAATTTTACCCAAGATGAGTTGTGTCCTACCTTTGAGGAATTCTGCGCCATTACGGGAAACCCAACTCGTGGTAGGGCTATGGTGCCAACTTCTCGCAAGACCCCTGTCCGGTGGCTCGCTGAGGTTTTCGAATTTGATTTCGGATTTTCGAGGAGGCTCCTTCACAGGACCCACTTCACTTGCTTCCCCGGACTCTATGGTGAGGCTGCCCCTCATAACCCGGAGTATTCTGACCGCAGGGATTTTGCCTTAGTCATGTGCCTCTTTGCTGAACTGTTCTTCGTCTCTTATGACGGTTTCATTGATTCAAGAATGGTGGATATTGTTGACTCCTGCAAAGGTGGTGCCAGTAACGTGATGACTGTCCTTTTGGCAGAAACCTTGCACGGGCTGGACGGTTACTATCCCAGGGGTGACGCTTTCACATCGGGCAGCCCTATTTTGCTGGAAATATGGCTCCAGGAGCATCTCAGAATCATTCGCCCGGTGTCTGATCCAGACTATACCCCTTCCATGCTTCCGAGGCGAGGTTTAAACAGGCAGAACTGCACTACTGTTAAGGAGTGGGTTGGACACTTTTGGCGATTAGGTCGGCAGACATCCTGTGGGTGCCTCCGCATTGGAACCCGAGCAGGTACATTATCACGAGTGCAGGTCACTCCTTCGTTTGGTTAGCTGGGCTTCGGTCTACCACCTTTTATCTAGGCCAACGGATTTCCCGCCAATTTGGACAAGTCCAAGAGGTTCCCTTTTCTGACCACCCCATCCCGGCCAATTTTCCCGTGGATGCCAATATTTGCGAATTGTTGAAAGAGCTTTGGTATAGGAACGGTGCGCACATCGGCAGAGGCAGACTCCGGAGCGAAGGGGACACATTTTATGAACCCTCTTTGGCGTATCTTGAATGGCTGGGTCCTCAGACTGTTGAAGACAATGCTACCATCACAGCTTTGGTCTCGGGCTCTTAGGTCCAGAGATTCTGTCTGGGGATTACTTTTCTCAGATAATGGGTCCCACGGTCTTCCAAAATCAGATAGGCGGGAATCAATCACGCCACGGCCATCGGTCGAGGCGTCGCAGGGCTGGCCGAGACTTAGCTTCAAGGATTACCCTGCCCGATGCAACCGGATCTGGGAACCAAAGGGGAGAGAGCTCTTCAGGCTTTTTCCAGAGCGTGTTCAACCGCCTCGGTTAATGAGTGGAATTTCATTTATTTCTGCATGATCCTTGGTTGCCACGCCAAGATGATTTTTTTAATTTTATTTTCAAAGTTTGTTGCTTGTTTTTCGTTTTCAAATGTAATGTTTGCAAGTTCAACGTGGGGAATAAAGTTTTTTATTACTAATGACCGGACCCGAAGGTTGCCTACGTTCCTCTTTAGAGGCTCAGGTCAGCGTAGTTCGACACAGTTACTTAAATTTCTTGCGCGCCTCCTGATTTTTACCTAGAACTACCCTTTCGGGTTTTCACCTCTAGTGGGGCTGTCTTTTGCGCTCATTTTTTTTTTTTTTGACTCGATAGGAATTACCAAACTTTGCGTCTTCTACGCATAATACTTCTTCAATTTGCTGAGGTTGCAGGGCTGAACGAGGTCTTCTCCAAATTCGGTTTGCAGAAACACGGCTCCTCCGGATTGTATCTTCTTAACAATGTAGGGGCCTAACCATGGAGACTTCCATTTCCCTCGGGGGTCGACATAGCTTGGTGGCTTTTCTCGTAAAACAAGATCTCCTACTTTGACATCACGGTCTTTGACCTTCTTGTTAAATGCCCTAGCAATTCTGCGTTGATACGCGCGGTTGTGCTCTAAAGCCAGTAATCGCTTTTCATCGAGTAATGCTAACTCTTCATGGCGACTTTGTAGCCAATCAATCTCGGACACTTGGTTTTCAAGTAAAACTCTCATAGAGGGGATTTCAAGTTCAATCGGGAGAATTGCCTCCATGCCATATGCAAGTGAGTAAGGAGTAGCCCCAGTCGGTGTCCGGACAGATGTGCGGTATCCCCACAAAGCTAAAGGCAACTTCTCGGGCCAATCCTTTCCGGTGATGGCCATCTTTCTAATGATGTTCTCAAGGGTTTTGTTCGCCGCTTCTACCGCTCCATTGGCTTGTGGCCGATATGGGGGAGGACTTGTGCCGGATCACACGGAATTCGTCAAGCAATCGGTTGACTTCCCCTTCAAAGTGAGTTCCATTATCTGAGATCATCTCATAAGGGACTCCATATCTGTAGAAAATGTTGGTGCGGATGAACTCGGCTACCTTCTTGGCATTCAAGACTTTGTAAGCAGCGGCCTCAACCCATTTGGTGAAGTAGTCGATAGCTACGAGCACATATTCTTGCCCGCTTGAACCTTTTGGTTTGACTTGACCAATAACATCTATTCCCCAAGTGGAGAAAGGCCAAGGAGCAGTTGACTGATAGAGAACGTGCGGTGGCAGATGTTGTAGGTTAGCATACCGTTGACACTGATCACAAGTTCGCACTCTCATCACACAATCCTTTTCCATTGTAGTCCAGTAGTACCCTTGCCTCACTATCTTCTTAGCAAGCATGTGCCCATTCATGTGGGGTCCACACAGTCCCCCATGGACTTCATCCATGATTCTATTCACTTCAGACTTGTCTACACAGAGCAAATTTGGTCCGTTATGATACCTTTTGTACAATCGATCTCCGAAATCACAAATTGGGAGGCCCATCTTCGCATTGCAATTCTTGCCCTTTTGTCCTTTTCTGGAGGGTAGATCCCATTCCTGAGCACATTCCATACATCTGTGTACCATGGCTCTTCATTTTATTCGTTATCTAAGTCAATTGCCAGGCAGTAGGCTGGGATTGACCTCTTGCTAACCACAAACGGCTTTACCATGACATCAGCAGGGAATTCCATGATGGAGGCTAAGGTAGCCAACGCATCTGCGAATCTGTTTCGGTCCCTTGGGAGGTAATGAAATGAGATATTCGAGAAACGTTCTGTGAGCGCTACCAGTCGAATATGATATTGTTGTAGTCTTGAAACTTGGATCCTCCACTTTCCTTCAATCTGATTGATGATTAGGGCGGAGTCCCCGAACACTTCAATTTCTTTGACCCCTCTGTTTAACGCCTCTTCAAGGCCAGCCATGCAAGCCTCATACTCCGCTGTGTTATTTGAACAGTTAAAGTCTAACCGGATAGCAATGGGCGTGTGCGCATCGCTTGGATCAATGAGCAAAATTCCAATTCCGAAACCTCTTTTGTTGGCAGCCCCATCAAAGAAGAGTTGCCACTTGTTTTCTGAACAATCAACAGCGTAGATTCCTTCATCAGGAAACTGTGCTCCTGGTTCGGGCTCGAGATCAAGAGCCAAATATGCAAGTTGGTCTGCTATCACCCTTCCTTTAATGGACTTAGGTGTTGCGTAAGTCATATCAAATTCGCTTAAGAGAAAAGCCCATTTGGCTACTCGATTGGACATGGTTGGCCTTTCGAGGATGTACTTTACTGGATCCATTCGGGATATGATCTGAACGGGCAAGGATTGCAGATAGATCTTTAACCGCTGCGAGACCCAAACCAAACCGGTGCAGGCCTTTTCCAATGCTGAGTAGTTCAATTCACTCCCGTGCAGCTTTCTACTAACAAAATAAATTGCATTTTCAACCCAGGAGTCTTCTTTTTCTTGTGCAAGCATTGCTCCTACCGCAGTGTCAGTGACGGTTAGGTACAACCGCAGAGGTTTGTGCGAATGAGGTGGGGCCAAGACTGGTGGGCTTGTCAGTATTCTTTGACCTTTTCGAAAGCAATCTGGCATTCTTCATCCCAGGATCGATCGGTACCCTTTTTTAGGAGCTTGAAGAGCGGCTCACACATCGTGGTTAGCTGCCGTATGAATCTGCTGATATATTGAATTCTTCCCAAGAAACCCTTTACCTCCTTTTGAGTCTGAGGTTGGGGCATTTCTGTGATGGCCCTTATTTTGTCGGGGTCGATTTCAATCCCTCTTTCTGTTACCAGGAAACCCAGGACCTTGCCTCGGACGGTACCGAATGTGCATTTAGCAGGATTCAACTTCATGTGATACTTCCGCAGCCTTTCAAAGAATTTTCTGAGGTCAACCAGATGTTGGGCGTCTTCTTCGACTGAGTGCACAATCATGTCATCCACGTAGATTTCAAGTTCTTTGTGGATCATGTCATGGAAAAGAGTTGTAGCACCTCTTTGATAAGTCGTTCCGGCATTTTTAAGACCGAAAGGCATCACAGTGTAACAGAATGTCCCCCATGGGGTGATGAAGGAGGTTTTCTCTTGATCTTCTACCGCCATTTTAATTTGGTTGTAGCCCGCCATTCCATCAACAAATGACTTCACTTTGTGCATTGCGACTGAGTCAACCAGAATATCAATATTTGGTAACGGGAAATCATCTTTCGGGCAAGCTTTGTTGAGGTCTCTGAAGTCAACACATATCCGGACTTTGCCGTTCGCCTTCTCGACTGTGACCATGTTGGACAACCATTGGGGATATTCCACAACTCGGATGAAACCCACTTGCAGCAACCTCTCGATCTCTTCTTTAACCTGGAGGGCCCACTGCGGCTTGATTCTGCGTAGTTTCTGTTTAACCGGCTTGGCGTCGGGAAAGGTGGGAATTCGGTGCTCCACAATTGTCGAATCTAACCCAGGCATATCTTCATACGACCAAGCAAACACATCAACAAATTCTTTGAGCAAACGGATCAACTGTTCCCTGTCAGCCCCTTTCATGAAGCTTCCAATTTTCATTTCTTTGACCTCCTCGTCCATTCCCAGATTGACAGTAGACAAATCTCCCTCACAGGCCTCTAACTTTCGTTCCCCACGCTGCTTTGCTAACCTGCTTAACTCAATTAAATAATCTTTTTCATCTTGGCTTACGTCTTTTAAAGATTCATGATTAACTTCATTTGTTATTAAATTTTCATTTGTTAAATCATTATTCAAAATATTGGCAACCAAGGAGTAAGCGGAAATAGAGGAAATTTCATTCACGACAGAGGGGAGTACAAGCTCGGCGACCGCGTCGAGGTCCTCGACAGTGAGGCCCTCTTCGGGAGTCCCAGAAACAACATCAGAGAGTACAAAGGGTTCAAAAGCCGGTCCCTCTGGGTGAACATATCCAAACTGCTTCACGAGCATGTCAACAGTAGCGAGCGGGCCAGTGGTTTTGGACCAGTTATTAAGTGGTGCCACTGCCGGATTGAGGTGCTTCACCGGGTCATAAGCTTCTGCGGTGCCATCCTCGATCATAACCACAGATCCGTCTTCAAAGCCAAATCCTTCAAACAATGCGAAGACATCATCCTCCTCATCGATATTCCATGGAGTAAACGGGCTCGGTTGCTTATAGGAACCATCCCGCGCGAGGCTTTTCGTCCATGCCACTAGTCGGCTCAAGAGGCATAACATGGGCCACATTTTCGCTCTTGCGAATAAAGTATCCCTTCCAGGATTTTTCATAGGGACAGAGTGGTGGGAGCTCATAGGCCCTTCCCCTCTTGATGGCATTCTGCCTCTCCCTTTTTTCACGCATGGCTTTGGCAATTTCAGCGGGAGTGGGCTTGTAGCCGAGTCCAAACGGAGGAATGAAAACAGGCACATCATTTTTGATAGCTTTAATACACCCTTGTTGCTCTTTCCCGAGTCCCAACATAGGTAAGAAATTCATCTTCTTGACCATATTCAAGGTTATCGCGTCACCATACTTGGTCCTCCTTCCCCCAATCAGATCGGTTTCTTTGACATAGTCAATAGCATGGATCCGAGCTTGTGGGATCACCTCAAAACCACTCAAGAAAATACCGGTATCTTTGTGCTCAATTCCTAAGATCGGGAGGTCGTTGACTTGCGTGTCATCCTGGGCGTGAATTACCACAACATGATTGTCGTGAATGAACTTGATGCATTGATGGTAAGAAGAAGCTACCCCTTTCACTCCATGGATCCAAGGGCGTCCCAATAGTAAACTGAATGAGGACTTGATGTCGATCACTTGAAATTCAATTGGCATAACAAGAGGGCCAATGGTAAGAGTGAGGGAGATAACACCCAAGACACAGCGACTGGTGCTATCGTAGGCACGGACCACTTGAGAAGACGGGGCCAAATCAGTTATCTTAATTTCCAAATCTGCGAGAACATGCACGGGGCAAACATTGACCGAAGAGCCATTATCAACTAACACACGAGCTAAGTGCTCACCTCCAACCCCAACTGTGATGTGCAGAGCCTCGATATGATTAAGGCCAATTTTCGGTGCATCGAGGTCAGTAAAAGTGATAATGTTCCCAAAATGAATGTTGCCGACCATGTGGACAAGGTCATTGGGAGACGTCTCGATTGGGATAACAGCTTGAGTGAGAGCTTTAACCAGAGTGTCTCGGTGCTCTTGAGAAGATGAAAGCAAACCCCAAATGGATATATTAGCCTGGGTTTTCTTTAACTGAGTTAAGACCGGGTTCTCGGTGACCTTTTCTTTCTGGGCGGAAGCTCCTTCTTTCTCCTTTCCAGGTTCGCTTGCCTCAGGATTCAAAGACTGATAGGCTCTCCCTGAGCGAGTGAGATGATTCACGTTTCCACCAATCCAAGTGGCCTTTTCAAGAGGGGCCTTTCGTTCCTCAACGGCTTTAGCACTAGACAAGATTGAATCCCAAGAGATCATGTGGCACTCAAAGTCTTCGGAAATAACAGGAGTCACGGTGTAATTTAAAGCTTTCTTTGGGACTATGAAACTAGTCATTGAGTAGTCTTCCTCAAATTCGATCACATGGATTCCCGGCAAGGGATTGGTCACCACATTCGGTTGGGGTGGTTTCTGAATGAGCCCATCGTCAATCATGTCTTGCAGAGTGTGCCTCAAATTCCAACAATCATCTGTCGCATGACCAGGTGATACGTGGTCTGCACAATACTTGCTCGTGTCCCAATTCTTAGGAGGTGGATTAGGCGGACGGTATCCTTCTATCGGTTTCAATACCCCTTGGGCGACTAATCCTTGGAAAATAGTGGACAACGGAGCGTTGAACTTATCAAACTGCCTTTCCCTCCGATTTCTACCATTCCTTTGCTGATTGTTGATGGAATTCACAGACCCGTCTTGATTATAGCACGGGGGTGCCCTATTGCAGCTGCTCCGGCTAGGTCCCACACTGTTGCTCCAAAAGGGAGCGGGAGTCATGGCAACATTGTTCACAACTGGCGCCGGGGTTTTAGCAGTAGGTCGGAACCTGTAGGAGCTAGGAGAAGGATCTAGCTTGATCACCCCAATTCGAACATCTTCGTCGATATGGGAACCCACATCTAGAATAGAAGCAAAATCCGGAAATGGGAGATATTTCATCTTATCCGCATACACTGGCTGAAGATTCTTGAGGAAAATGCGAGTTTGCTCGCCACTGTCGGGCCTTTCCAGAGTCTGAGCGACTTTCTTCCTCCACCTGCTTGCAAATTCAGAGAACGATTCCTTCTCACGCTGAGCACACGAATCAAGATCACGGCGGCTCTTCTCCCAGTTGGAGTTATGTTTGTATCGCTTTTGGAATTCATCCACAAGCTTTCCCCAATTATCAACCAAATTGGCATCCACAGTCATGAACCATTGCTTAGCGGCTCCTACCAAAGTCAAATGGAAGTTGGAGGCCATAGCACCACATTAGCCCCACGAGACTGCATTGCATGAGCATAAGATTTTAGGTGGGCCATTGGGCACCCCGTACCATCGAATTTTTCCACATCGGGCATTTTGAATTTAGGAGGCAAAACAGCAAATGGAGATAATTTCAAGGAATCTGCAGAAAATTCTCCTTTATTCATGACTTTTCTCAACATTTCTTTCATTTCATTCATTTCAATCTCAGCTCTAGTAAGAGGTACATATGGGACCCCTTTGTAGTATGCTTCCATTTGGCGGACCAAGTTAGGATCTTGCCTGGGAAGTTCCTTGGTTGAACGGAGAGACACCACTAGCAAACGCACCATAGGCGTTGGGTTGCTGATTCGGATACAGAGTTTGCATATACTGAGCAAAGGCATTATGATCGGGTGGATACTGAGATGGGTTCACCGTAAAGTTTGCTTGATTCGGGATGAAGTTGTGATTGAGGCCACTGAAGTCTAGATGAGCCACATGACCATCAGGATGAACACCTTGGTGATGATTATGACCGTTGGTGTTACTACCATTGGGATTCAAGTTCACGGTGGGGATACCGCTGCCATTTCCATTCATATTAGGATTGCCATTGCCATTGGGGAAGCCATTAGGAGCCCCATTACCATTCTGATTTTCATTTGGATTGCCATTGGGATTTCCATTGGGGTTGCCATTAGGAGCCCCATTACCATTCTGATTCTGCATCTGAACAAGCGTAGAAAGTAACTCGTCTTGCTGAGTTCTCATCTGACCCAACACATTCTGTTCTAACCATGCTTGAAGACCCGGTGGCGGCACATAGGCTTGATCATTCCCTTCTTCGGCCATTGCAGTAGCTTCTTCGATAACGGGCACTGACTCGGTAACTCGGATCAACCTCCCCTTGCGGTTTCTAACTCCCCCTCTCCAAGCAGATGCCAGGTTTAGAGTATCTGAAAGGGATGGTGTATAGGACTGATTAGAGAGCGGAAAGGATCGAGAATTCAAAAGGAGTTCAAAAATCACAAAATCAAACCTAGAATGCCGGATAAGCACTTGCTTTATTTTGACCCATTTTCGCATGAAATCTTTGAATAATGGATACCGTCTCCAAAGTATAGGACCAACGTTTTGCACCTGTACTATTGGCGTCCAAGCCCCTAGCAAGGGCCTATACTCTTTCGGGGATCCACCATTCGGTTACGGTCTAAGGGAGGGTCTTGACAATTTAAAGTCAATCCGAGCATTTCAATGAATTTCCACAATGTAGGTTGTTTATGACCTTTTGGGAAATGCATAGGATTGAGGTGAAATTGCTAGACAAAAACCGGCATGAAGTCTGGGACGTGTCATTTTTTGAAAACATGGACATCGTGGCTTGGTAACGGGGAAGATTGGCTTACACCCATCGCAACGACTAATAGGCGCGCTTTGGGGTGAGAATGTACACCGCGGGCCCTATAGGGAAGTCCAATGAGCTCCCTTATACCCTCGGGTTACCTTCTCGGGTTTGTATGGTTCTACGAGACGTTACTTTAAAAAATGTGCATGTGCGTGACGTATCTATGAGTTCGAAAAATGATTTTGAAAGCAAGTAAAGAAAACAAGAAAATCCTTTTCTTTCCCTTTTTTATTTTTTCCATTTTTTCTTTTTTTCTTTTTTAAGGGAATCACCCACCACGCATGCATATATATACAAATAAGAGGGTGAAGGAAAAAGAATGTCCCTACAAAACAAAAGTTAGGGCACAAGTATATACAACCCAAGCAAGGCAAGTAAAGCATGGCACACATAAAGATTAGAGTCTAGCCCACTTTAAAATGTCCCCAGCGGAGTCGCCACTGTGGGAGCCGCGCTCGAAGGTCAAACCGCACCGAAATGATCGCACGCGAGGGCGATTCGGGCGATGCCTCGTGCTAATGCGCTTTTGGAAATGCGCTCGGTTCCCACACAATGGTTTCCTCTCGATGGAATCAAAACAGTCAAGAGTCGCCACCTCATTTTATTTTAGGAAAAACGAAGATAAAACCTTTTTTTTAGAGAAAGTGGGTTCGGGGGCTAAGTTACGAGAAGAGAAGGGGTTAGGCACTCTCCTCGCCCGTGATGGTCTCTAGTATGCATGCCACGTAGATTCAATTTTATGCCTTTTATGCCTTGCTTTTATGCCCTAACCAAAATGGTGAATAATATAAGAGGAAGTCTTCCTATTCTAGGAATGTTTGCTTTAATTCACAAATGAGAGTCGGTTTGGTTGGACTCTCACTTGGTTTTGAAAATGGTTTAACATTTATATCCATTAAAAGAAACACACAAAGGGGTGGGGGATTAATATTTACAATGGTGAACAAAAAGGGAAACAAATCCCATAAAAAAGAATGTCCAAACTCCGTCCCCAAAGATTTAGGGACTGCTGTCCCTTCCTTCTTTGTGTACCTGCTCTTATGCTTGCACAATCTGGAAAGTGAATGTTACGAAAAGTGCCTAACACATCAAGTATAAACCATGAATTTTCCTCTGATTTTAGGAGCATGTGAAGGTGTCCAAACAAGGCATGCAAGATAGAACTTTCAACAGCCAGATCTGACAGGCATTCATACATCCATAAAAGACTCACCTTTTGCATCATTAAAACGGGGGAATCATGGAAAACACTAAACATGAAAGTTATTACTAACATATCAAAGTTTAGATCTGGAAAGTTTCAAGGCCATCAAGCAAGTTTAAGTCACACAAAACACCTATGACATTTTGGTGTCAGAACAGGAGATATGTAAATCTGAGAACAGAGAGCTGAAACAAAAAATGGAAATAATCCCTCTCCACCCCAGGGTACAGAACATAATATATGTACATGATCATTTTACTCTGTTTGTCTAGAACAAACCATATTTTGTGGTCTAAGACCAAAAACCAACTTTTTCTATGCATAAAGAAGAGACAACAAGACAGAAGGACAGACTGCTACTGACATGACTGCTGGGAATGATCCAAAAGTCAAGACTTTTGTGGCCAAGACTTGCTGAAGAACAAACTGCTGTCTGAACCTCCCAAACCAGCCGTACGGCTTGGACTGGCTGCCAGGGGGATCTGGTTTTGCCACGTGTCGCGCTCTGATTGGACCATGGCCTACTTGATTGGCCACCTACTTTCTGCCATTAGCTGGATGGTGATTGGTCATCATCATTTATGCCTTGAATTTTCAACGTAGATGATCACAATTCCTGCTCCGGTATTGGTTCCGCAACAGTCCAAGTTTTGTCCGAGTGTGCGCACAACGGTGTCCCGGTTGTCCGCGGTCCCAACATGGAAGTTGCTTGAAATAATCTTGTGGTCACGTACATCTATCTGAAATATGTTAATGAGCAAGGAATGACAATAGTATATTTTTAATGCACAGAATGGATAATAACGAGCAGTTCTAGGGGTGCGGCCCAGGTTTCGGGTCCCGCCACTCAAAAATTGAAGTACATGCCTGTTTACTCATTTTTTCGCTCTGATCATGAATTTGAAGTCCGTTAATCCATTCGACGCACCGATAAGGCTCACGGCACTCCCGCATAGCCAAATCTGGGCTTCAGGTCAATTTTAGGGTATAGACCATTCCAAAAGGGTTTGATAAGGGGTGCGAGATCGGGGTATCTACACTATGCTATATGTATTGAACCTTCTTGTTAAAACTTAAATCATGTGCCAATCCATGGTTAAAACACTTGTTATGTAGGCTACGCCCTAGCGAGGTGCATTAATTCTATTTTGTAAAAGCAAGATGAGGAAACAGTGATTCCTATACATTTAAAATGGTTTGATTTAATTGGGTTATCAAAATATTTTTGGACCTAAGGCACAAGATGAGATTAAAACATGCTTTTGACATTAGATGTCTAAAGAGTCTCATAAAAGGATCTAAGATTCATATATGATATGATTGATAAACGTTATCTACCTAAATAACTTATTTTGAGCAGTCGTGCCCTAGCCGACTCAAATTTAAGTGAAATATGGATCTTAGCCCATATAAATTATATTATACATTAATGTATTTTAAGGTTGTATAATTGAGTGGGAGTATTTTTCGAAATACAATGATTAAATCTCTTTATGAAAATTGGTACTAATACATATTAATATATGTTTGCATAAAATGTAGATAATGGCTCAAAACACTCCCAACCTATCATTGCGATCTATCCTTGAGAAGGAAAAACTTCAAGACAATGGTGCTAACTTCATGGATTGGATCCGATGCCTTAGAATTGTTCTAAAGCATGAAGATAAGCTGTACATTCTTGATGAACACGTTCCTGAAGAGGAACCTGCTGCCAATGCCCCTAGGGTAGAGAGGGATGCTTACAAGAAACATGCAAATGATTTTCGTGAGGTCGGTTGTCTCATGCTTGATGCCATGTGTTCTGTGTTGGGTATGCTTATTACTTAACCCTCCTACTTATGTTAGAATTGATTGATACCATCACCTGTGTTTATTTTAAGGACTTTAGGACCCTATGTAAGAAGTTTTGTAACTTCAATTTTTAGCTAAGTCCTCTTTATAGACTAGGCTTAGTATCTAGGGTTGAAGCTATAATTTCATGGTAAATAGAGCAAAGGCAAAGCATGGTGCGCACACCTTCCATGCGCAGCGCATCCCTTCATGCGCAGCGCATCACCTTCTGCGCACTCCATGTGCTTGAATCTCATGCGCACTCAGACTTGCCTTAATTCTCACTTTCTGACCTTACCTTATGAAGCTTGGAAAGCGTCATAACAAGCTACGCTTTTGAATGAGCCAAATTTGCGGATGTGGACAAACGACAAAACAAGAACACTCAGCACACACGAAGATGGAGACGCTCCCCTTGTTTGAAATTCAAATCTGAAGACAGCTGTCACTCTTGAAGTTTTTTGAAAGCTGTCAACTTGATGTCTCCAACGGCTATAAAGGACAGCTGCGCGCCAATCACAAAGCGACAGCACATAGTCCTTGCTCTGCTCCCCAACGGCTAGTTTTTGGAGCTCGGCTATAAATAGCATGCTCATCCTCATTTTCCAAGCTGCTGGTGTGTTGCTTGAGAATTTCTTAAGATTTGCTTCCAAAGATAAACTTTGAAGATTTGAAGATTGCCTACAAGATTTCCTGATTTCTAAGATCAACCTTCATACCTTCATACTTCACCAAGCCCAGATCCTATAAAGCATTTGTAACACCAGAATCTTGTGCTCTCCATCTCATAGATTCAAAGAACCCAGATTTCTGATACACACAGACACCTCTTGAAGTTTCGATCTCATCGATCTTACTTCTAGAGATACACCGGTTATTGTCTAGGATTTTGTTCTTTCATAGATTATAGATCTTTGAGTTAGTTTTGTTCTACCACGCTGTAACTTGTAAACTCTCTCATATAATAAGATCTCCATTAGAAATCCAAGACTAACCATCTTGGTAGAGGACGTAGATCTTTTCCCGATCGAACCTCTCCAAATAGCTTATCTATTGTTTGTGCTTTTCATTCTACATTTAAGCTTTACTCATATATTGTTTTGTTTGATCCTTGTAGATTGTCTTGCATCGTTCGAATTGTGTTTGTGTGCTTTTTACCTTAGTTCCATCTTGCGCCTATCTTTAAGCTAAAACTTAGTGCGTGCGTATTTACACTTCTGCGCATACTCCCTGCGCATAAGTGATTGCTTTAAGACTTTCACTGTGCATTTCACACTCTTGCTGCGTGCTATACTTAGCCAAATTAAGAGTCGTGCGCATTTTCCATTGCTTTGCAAAAGGGTTTGAAAAGAATTTTAAAAACGCTATTCACCCCCCCCCTTAGCAATTTTTATACCCTTGTGTCCCTTCTGGGACCAACAAGTGGTATCAGAGCAAACACCTTTATAAAACACTTTTGTTTTTGAAGCTTAACAGCTTGGGTGCCGATTCTAAATGGCAAACTCAAAACCTATGGCAACTGCAAACTACACTCACGTTCCGGTCTTTGATGAAGATCATTTTGACGTGTGGAAATTCAGCATCTTAACTCATCTCAACTCAATCGATGAAAGACTTCATGACACCGTGGTTTATGGAACTTACATTCCTATGAAAGCGAATCCAAATCTGCGCACAAATGTTGTTCAACCAACCGTTAAGAAACCAAAGGAAGAATGGACTGAGGAAGAAACAAGAAGAGTTGCAAATGATGGCAAAGCAAGAAACATTCTCCTAAGCACTCTAAGCACGGCTATGAAACAACAAGTCATGCATTGTGCTACCGCCAATGAGTTATGGGATGCTATTGAGGAACATATAGAAGGAGACACGGTTTGCAAGGAAAACAAAAAATATGAAGTGCAAAAGAGATTCAACAATTTCTCTCAACTCCCCGGTGAAACCTTAAGACAAACTTATGAACGCTTTTGTGAAATTATCAATCTATGTATTTCACTTGGCATGAAGTTTTCGAACAAAGATTTAAATGTCAATTTTCTTTAAGCTTTTGGATCAAGATACCTACATAAATCTAGCGCCCTAGAAGACGCTGGAACTTTGGATGTGTGGACACTTAGAAATCTTTACGCAAATCTCAAAGTCTATGAACTCAAGCTTCAGCGTATAAGTGAAACTGAAGGAAAATCCAAGTCCATTGCAATGGTGGCGCAAAGAGAAGAAGCACCTGCGCAAGCTCAAGTTCAAGTTGAGAAAAGCGCATATCCCAAAATTTATACTTCTGAGCTATTGGAAATGGATGATGAAGACTTCGCTTTATTTGTGAAGAAATTTCAAAAGTTCAGAAAATTCTCAAGACCCAGCTCAAACAACAAATTTCAAGGATCTACCAGCAGAGCTCCTACAAAGTTCACGAGGAGTAGTGATTCTAAAAGAAAAGAACATCTTGTTTGTTTTAATTGCAGGAAACCAGGACACTTTGCTTCAAGCTGCCCAATTCCAAAATTTGAATATATGCAGAAGAAGAGCAGCCATACTCCCAAGTTCACTCGTCACAAGGGAATGGTTGCTGGAGAAGAATCACCAGCAAATGAGCAGAACACTTGGATCGAAACAGACTCAGATGAGAGCGATGAAGATTCTGATGATGGACTCGTTTGTTTGATGGCAAATGATGATGAAGTTGATACTTATGATTCTGATGATGACTACTCCAAAGATGTTCCTGATATGAATGTCTTGAATAAACCTATCAATAAATCTGCTGGTTTTCAAGAAGTGAAAAGGAAGAAAGGACCAACCATCAGCGAGCTAGTTGAACAAGGATTTCTCACTCCGGCTCAAACCGATGGTGGATTGTTATTCTCACGATGTGATCTAAGTGCAAGGAACAAGTTGAGAAAAGGAGCTTACATCAGACCTCAAGTTGAACCAACTGCTCCAATCTCCAAAATCAATGATGATGAAGTGATTGCTGAACAAGAAAAATTGTTCAAAAAGGCTGAAAAGGTAATCACTAGATTTGATAGTATGAAGCTCTAGCACTATCATGTGATAAAATTTCCCAGCTTAAGACCGAGAAATCTCTACTTAAATCTGAACTCACCCTCCTTAAGGAGCAGATAAAGAGCATGACTCCTCTTACTGTTAAAAACACTTTTCTAACGGAACAGAACTCACTTCTTAAAGTTCAAAACGATGAATTGGTTGCTCAAATTACTGATCTTAAAAAGATTACAAATGAGTGGTCCAATTCTCGTGTCACTATGGAGAATATATTTTAGTCCCAAAAAGTCAGTGGTGATAAAAGTGGCTTGGAATTCTCATCAACTAGTGACAACTTTAAATGTGATGTCTGTGCTGAAAGAGATAGTGAATTTACAAACCAGCAAACTTTTGAAATTCCCAAGGAAAAACATTCTAATTCAATGGGTAAAGGACAGGAAAAAGTAAGGAGACAAACATTCCATTATGTCTACCCAACGAAGAAATTTGGGAAAGCTAATGGGAAAGATATAGCTACAGATGAATCATCCTCTAGCAAAATCCCTCTTGAAACCAAGAGCGCTCCTTCTACAAGTGATCATTATGCGCCTAGGAGCCATGCGCCTCTCCGCCATGCACATCCTAGCCCTATGCGCACTCCTAGAAAAAGCGCTCCAAAATTTCAAAAGAAAGATTTTGTTAAGGCCGGCTCATCTGACCCAAGGAAGAATGCTATCCCTAAGAAAAGTAAAGAGTTTGTGAAAACTCATGTGATTGGTGGCTTTCAACATTGTTCAATTTGTGATTGTTTTAGACATAAGGCTGTGGAATGCCTTTTGTGATTCACTTCCAATGCCAAAGGACATAAAAATCCTAAGGTCATGCAAGAGTGGGTTGTCAAAAGTTGCTAACTCTTGGACCCAAAAGGAATAAAGGGGACCAGTTCTTAAATGTTTATATTTCAGGCTCCTTGCTTCATGGCTGGATCTTCAAAAGCTAAAACGTATGAATGGATTCTCGATAGTGGATGTTCAAGACACATGACTGGAGATGAATCCTTACTTGAAGATGTTCATGAAGAAAGAGGTCCCTCAGTTACATTTGGTGATATAACAAAGGTCAAGTTGTAGCATATGGAAAGCTCAAGAAAGACAAAGTGTGCATTGAAAGAGTCTCTCTCCTCGAAGGACTCAAGCACAACTTATTATCCATATCTCAATTCTGCGACAAAGGATTAGAATGCCATTTCTCTTCGACGCAATGTCTTATCAAGAATGGCAAAACTGGAGCTATCTTACTCACGGGTTATCGTAAGATAAATATTTACATTATTGATTTCCAGTATGAACACTAGTACTAATCTTTGTTTTGTAGCTAAAAGTGTAAGCAATAACAGTTGGCTATGGCACAAGCGCATGAGTCACTTGAACTTCAAATGTCTATCAAAGTCAAGCAAAGTTGGCTATCTGAGTGTCAAATGGCAGCTCCCTAAAGTTGCTGATCATCATGACAACAAATGCGCAGCTTGTCAACTAGGCAAACAAACAAAGCAGTCTTTCTCCAGCAAGACAAATCCCTCAACTTCAAAATGTTTGCAACTGCTGCACATTGATCTATTTGGACCAGTTACCACTGCAAGCATCAAAAGAAATAAGTATACTTTAGTTGTGGTGGACGATTTCTCAAGATATACATGGGTGGAAATGATGATCTCAAAAGATGATTGTTATGACATTCTCACCACTCTATTCAGACTGCTCCAAACCCAAAAAGAAGATGACATCGTTAGTGTTCGATCCGACAATGGAACAGAATTCAAAAACAATGGTGTTGCTCGATATTGCGTCGATCATGGGATAGATCACAACTTCTCAACCGCTGGATTTCCACAACAAAATGGTGTAGTGGAAAGAAAGAATAGGACGTTGATTGAAGCAGGAAAGATGATGATAGCCGAAGCGAAATTGCCTAAGTACTTTTGGGAAGAAGCTATCAACACTGCATGTTTTACTCAAAATCGCTCCCTCATCAACAAACGTCACAACAAGACTCCATATGAACTATGGCGTGGAAGAACTCCCAACATTGCTTTCTTCAAAATCTTTGGTTGCAAATGTTATATCCTCTACAACGGAAACGAACATAGAGGTAAATTCGACGCCAAAGCCGACGAAGGTATTTTTGTTGGGTATGCTAAACATTCTAAAGCTTTTCGTGTTTTTAATAGATCTACATTAGTGATAGTTGAATCTGTACATGTTACTTTTGATGAACATTCTCTCCTTGAGCCACATTTGGCTCCAAATGTTTCTGATGATTCTGTTGAGTCCATTGAGACAGGTGCGCACATACCAGCTGCGCATACACAAGACCAGAATGTATCAACACAAGGACATCCATCTACATAAATTGCGCAAAGCATTATCAATAGCACACCAAGTAGAGCTTCAGCTGCACCTAACCATGCACTTCTAATGCGCATGCGCTGCATCTGGTGTTATCTGAACCAGTTCTTCCTCTAAATTTTGATGATTTTAATACTGGTGAAGATGTGCCAATTGAAGACCTTCTAGTTACTACAACTCAACCTAACTTACCTCCTGAAGTTCGTGAAGTTAGAGATCACCCAATCACTAATATCATTGGTGATCTTCATGTTGGGGTTCGTACAAAGAGAGCTACAAACTTTGATGCTTACACTGCATTTATTTCTCAAATTAAACCAAAGAAGGCTGATGAAGCGCTCCAAGATCCTAATTGGGTTGTTGCTATGCAAGAAGAACTCAATCAATTTGAACGATGTAAGGTTTGGACTCTTGTCCCAAGACCAAATAATCAAGGAGTAATTGGTACAAAATGGGTGTTTAGAAACAAGATGGATGAGAATGGAACCATCACGAGAAACAAAGCAAGATTGGTTGCACAAGGCTATAGGCAAGAAGAAGGAATTGATTACGATGAAACATTCGCGCCTGTAGCAAGACTTGAAGCTATCAGATTATTTCTAGCTTACGCCGCTCACAAGGACTTCAAGTTATATCAAATGGATGTGAAGAGTGCGTTTACGAATGGTGAACTCCAAGAACAAGTCTACGTTGCTCAACCACCTGGGTTTGAAGATTCACAATTTCCAAATCATGTCTACAAACTCCAGAAATCTTTGTATGGACTCAAGCAAGCACCAAGAGCATGGTATGATACACTATCTAAGTTTCTCATCGAAAAAGGCTTCACTCGCGGTAAAATCGATACCACTCTTTTCATTACCAAACATAATGGTCATAAATTACTTGTTCAAATTTATGTTGATGATATTATATTTGGTTCTACTAATGAATTGTTGTGCAAGCGCTTTGAGAAACTAATGAAGAGCAAGTTTGAAATGAGCATGATGGGAGAACTTACATTCTTCCTCGGGCTTCAAATCAAGCAAATGAATGAAGGCATATTTATCAACCAAGCCAAATACACAAAGGACTTAATCAAGAAATTTGGACTTGAGAATGCTAAAGCATACGACACTCCAATGGTCACCGGCAACAAACTTGACAAAGACTTAAAAGGTAAAAAGGTTGATCAAACACTTTATCGAGGAATGATTGGCTCACTCCTTTATCTTACTGCTAGTAGGCCCGATATTATGTTTAGTGTTTGTGTCTGCGCACGTTATCAATCTGACCCTAGAGAAGCACACTTAATTGCTGTGAAACGTATAATACGATATCTCTCTGGCACTGTTAACCTTGGACTTTGGTACACCAAAGATTCAAACTTTAAACTTGTAGGTTATTCAGATGCGGACTACGCAGCATGCACAATTGACAGGAAAAGTACAAGCGGCACTTGTCATTTCCTTGGATATCGACTTGTGTCTTGGGCCAGTAAAAAGCAAGCTGCAATTTCTGTCTCTACAACTGAAGAAGAATATATCGCTGCTGGAAGCTGTTGCTGTCAAATTCTGTGGATGAAGCAGCAATTAGTGGACTATGACATCAAAGAAGAAAATTGTCCCATTTATTGCGACAACACTTCAACAATTGTTGTTTCTAAAAATCCTGTCATGCATTCGAAGACCAAACACATCGACATTAAATATCACTTCCTCAAAGACCACGTGGAAAAAGGGAATATACATCTAGAACACGTGGGAACCGACTATCAAATCGCCGACATTCTTACAAAAGCACTTGATACTAAGAGGTTCATCTTTTTGAGAGGTGAAATGGGTATGCTTGAACTTAGCTAAATTTTGTCAATATGATCTGTCAATACTAATGATTTTGTTTGTGATAAAATTCTAAGTTAGATATACATCATGCGCCTGTGCACAAAAAGCGCCCTTAGCTATGCGCATAAGGTAAATCAGTTGTTTTTTTATAGAAACTCTGCGCAATACATTGCTGCGCATTAGTATCATGCGCATGACCCGTGGACCTAAGGTAAGTTCTCTTTTCAATAGTTTCACTTAGGTCCTTGACTTGCTGAGTCAGCATAATTCGCAAGGGTACTTGTGTAATTATTATTTTCCCTCGTCATTATTTTTGAATTTTTTGGGAAATTACCTTTCTGCCCTCTGCGCACGTCCCACCTCATTTAATGCAAAGGCATTGAGTGACGCGCATTTAATGCTCGTTGTGTGCTGATTATGACATAATAGGAAAAGATTCTTTTTGACCATAAATGACTGACACACGCGCGCGGCTAGGCTGTTTCACGCGCGTTCCTCATTGGTCCACGTCATTCACGCATACGCCTCACCTGCGCGTGCGCCTCACTCGCCTGACTTTCACCAACTTGTTGTCAGCGCGCCGTGACGTCATCATCCCTTTTTGATGATTATAAACCTCCTCCGCCGTCTCTCTCTCCTCACTTCTCCTCTGATCAACTTCCCTCAACCGCCTTTTCTTCTTTCTCAAATTCTGACATCTCTCTCTCTCTGCACTCATCAATCTCTCTCTACTTTTTCGAAAAATCTTCTTTTATATATCATGGCTCCCAGAAATCTTCTACTACATCTTCCAAGAAGCAAGAGGATCCACAAATGGTAAGGATTTCAAACTCATACTTTCTGTTTTCCGCCATTGAAGCTCGAAGGTCTGAGATTTTCCCCTTACTGATTTCTCTATGATTCGTTGCTCGTTTTTCAAATTATTTGATGCTACGTGTTCGATTTACTCTTAGCTTTTCATTTATGTAATTTGTTTTACGATCAATGATCATTTGATGTGTTTTCTGTGGAAATTTCGAATATTGTGTCTTTTTGAATTCTCTTCGTTTTTATTTTTTTCAGATCTTGGTTGTACATTTACGTTATTGTTGTTATGGTTTACTTGTTTGTGTGTGATTTTTCATTTCGAACATTTTGATGTGGTTTTTATGCATTTTGGAGCACTTTGACATTTTTATGTTCTTCGTGTTTTTCGTGTATTCAATACATGTTCTTCGTGTTCTTGATGAATAGTCATATGACAAGCCTTGATATGATTCTTGATTGTGTTTCTGCTTTTCGCGCCAATTTTAGGCGTTTGGTTTAAATTATGTGTTTTGAACATTTTTACCCTTTACATTTCCTCTCTTTTTCTAAGTATGGAGTCTAGTTCATGCGCTGCGCATATTGCTCATGCGCATGCGCTTCTCTCCATGCGCATGTCCAGACCTAATTCTCCACCTTTGTTTTGCGCAGAATCTCAATTACTTTATTCCTGGATGGGAACTTGATGTGGAAGACCTAAAACTGGATGCGCTAGGACGCTATATGGTTGAAATCATGGATAAATCTGGGATTTTGCCTCTCTTCTCCAGAGGCCAGGACTTCATTCTTCCATCTTACATCGATGAGTTCTTCAGCAATGCAGAAGAAATTGATCGAATCTACGACGACATCTCAGTTCCTTGTCTCAAAAGTTCTATCCGCGGAGTTTCTATAACTATCAACTACGCGCATATCAGACAGACGATGGGTTTACCAGCGTGCAATAAGAAGAAGCTACCTCAGGATGTGCAGGACACAGTGTTGCGCAAAAGCTTATAAGGATTCCTACTCTGGTTGGTCAGTACAACAACCATGACAGGAAAGATTTTGGGGAATTGATGTTCCACCTCTGCACTCTCATTGGTGACACTATCAACTGCAAAAATGGTAACAAGTCAACATTCATCAGCAAGCAATGGATGCGCTGCGTTGCCATTATAAAAAAGAAGAGGTTAAGCTGGTCTGAAATTATCTTTGATGAATTAGTGCGTTGGGTGCGCGTCTACAAAAAGAAGGCAGCTGATCCAAAGAAACCAGCCAAGTACAAAACGCATTGCAGAATTCTATCTGCAATCTTTATGCGATTCCCATCAGTGCGTAAACTGGTAGAGGAGGACCCCTCTCTCAAAGTTGATGTGACTTCCACGCGCACGTATTCACGCGCATTTCTTCAGAATTTCCGCCGTGAAGTAAACAACTTTGATTACTACATGTACTGGGCTGCTGACCCCATTGAAGTGTTTGAAGATATTCATCCTGAAAATCAAGGTTCGCCTCCTGTATCTAGTGGTGAGATTTATAAGGCATCTTCAACTGAATCTGATTCTGAAAACGAATCCTTCTTTGAGCCGGTCCCAAGCAAAGTAGGTGACAAAGAAAAAGGCAAGGGTATTGCTGCTGATGCACCTCTGCGCAAGAAAAAGAAGGCCAGCAAATCTATAGCTGCCCCAGGAATTAAAATCAAAGAGCCTACTACGCAAACTCCAAAGTGCAAGGCTACTGCTGAGCCTGAGCCTCCAATGAGATCGAAGAAATCTAAGGCTACTAAGCCTAAAGAAAAGAAGAAGGAAAAGATGAAGAAGAAAGCCAATAGTTCAAGAACCCTACTGGATGAGTCTGATGAAGATATCCAAGTAGAAGTTGATGTTGATGCTGCGCCTCCTCCTACTGCTCCAGAATCAAAGCGCACATCTACTCCTCCTACTGCGCCCATAGAAGAAGATATTTTTGAGGGTGCATTCAGTGATCCTTTTTTGAGCCCTTCTAAATCTTCTGGAACCTAAAAGGCTGCACCGCCTCAGGGGGAGATTCCCAAGGATGCGCACAAGGAAACTTCTAGCGAGGATGAGATTCCTCTATCTGCTAAGAAACGCGCTCCCAAGGCTAAGTTCATCCCAAAGCGCAGGGTTAAATCAATTGCATCAAAGAAGAGAGCTACAAAGCGTCCAAAGGACTTATCTGAAGATGAATCTGATTCACAGCGCCCTGATTTGAATGCGCGTGAAGCTGCCAGGAAAGCTCGGTTGGAATCTATTGCGCAAAGGAATACTGCGCAGCAAGCCTCACCCATTTTCATTGATGATGAAGGCTTTGCTCATGATGCACCTGATCCAACTGTGGACCCTGATACGCCTATCATTGATGATGCTGCGGATTCCAGTTCAGAAGATTATGCGGCTCATCAATCTCCAATTCGTGAGCATAAATCTCCTGTTCATACGCAAGCACCCACAACTGTTGACACTCCAATTGTCACCCCTGATGCTAACAATGCGCACACCACTGGGGCTTCTCAAACTTCTCCAATAGTTATCCCCTTGGTGACTCCTGCAACTGCTCCCTCTGAACCCTCCAATTCAGCATCAGACATACGTCAAATCTTGGCCATGCTCCAGACTATCCAGGCTAATCAATTTGCTACGCAAACCCAGCACTTTCAGGTGGTCACTGCGCAAACCAAGATTCAAAAGCAACTGGATGCGCAGTCTGCAAGGCTCGATGCGCAAGCCAGTTTCCTTCAGGCTATTGATTGTGCCATTAAGGGGGAGAGTTTTGCAAACAAAGGCAACCAGTTCTGAAGCTATGCCTCCTCCCTCAGGTTCTGCTGGTGCGCATGCATCTGGTTCTGGTGCTGCGCCCTCTCAAGATTTTGATCTACTGCGCCAAGATATCCAGCATGACTTCGGCATCATCTCTTCTGCGCTCACTAAGATCCCCTATGTGCATGGGTTGAATGAAGCTTTGTTTTCCTTAGCCAAAACCATCACAGAAATCATTCAGATTGAGTTTGCCAAAGTCATAAAGTCTATTGACAATTTTGCGCCTACTGCCTCCAGCCACTCCTCCATTGATGCGCTAAAATCTCATATGACTGACTGCTTAGTTCAGTTCAGTGATACTTTCAATGGAAGAATGAACCAGGCTATGCTAGATATGCAAGCCAGTCAGAACATGGTTCAGGTAGAGCTAACCAAGACTTTGATTGATGCGCAGAAAGAAATTCAGGACTTCATAGCTGCGTCCCTTCAATCGTTTGGAAATCAGATGGGGGCGTTTGAAAATTGCTTTAACAGGATCTCTGAAGACATCCAGAGAGATAATGAGCTGATGCGCGACGGTATGAAGACTCATGTGAATCTAGTGGTGGAATAAAACGCCAAGTTTCAGCAACTGAAGATTGAGTTGATGAACAAGTTTACCAGCTTGCAGAATGAGATACGCGAAGCACTGCAGCGAATTCAAATAGACTAGACTTTGTAATCTTTTTGTTTTGTTGTGCAATTGTAAGTTTTTGATGCGCAAGGTCTTTTGCTTTTGATTTTTCTTCATTGTAAAACTTGTACCCTGTAACTCTTACCTTTCAAGTTTTAATGAGAAGAATGCATCATTGCGCTTTCACAAAACCTTGTTCAATTCAAACTTTTCGTTTGTGGAACATTGCATATCTTATAAACTTCATGCGCATATCCTTAACAGCTCATATTTCATTGCATGATGTTTAAACATTCAGTTTAAACGCATACTAAAGTTAAACTCATATTATTTGTATGCTCTGAATGATATTTCTGTCTTTCCTATATTGTAAGATAATTTCTTTTGGATAGACTAGAAATCTATAGCATTGGCTAGTGTGTACATTGACTTGAGACATGATTTACCATTTTTTTATTCTTATGGACATGTTATTATCAAGTACAATGAATTGCCTTTGTTATAGTAGGTAATGGCATCAATCATTTAGGGGGAGATTGTTGGGTATGCTTATCACTTAACCCTCCTACTTATGTTAGAATTGATTGATACCATCACCTGTGTTTATTTTAAGGACTTTAGGACCCTATGTAAAAATTTTGTAACTTCAATTTTTAGCTAAGTCCTTTTTATAGACTAGGCTTAGTATCTAGGGCTGAAGCTATAATTTCATGGTAAATAGAGCAAAGGCAAAGCATGGTGCGCACACCTTCCATGCGCAGCGCATCCCTTTATGCGCAGCGCATCACCTTCTGCGCACTCCATGCGCATGAATCTCATGCGCACTTAGACTTGCCTTAATTCTCACTTTCTGACCTTACCTTATGAAGCTTGGAAAGCGTCATAACAAGCTACGCTTTTGAATGAGCCAAATTTGCTGATGTGGACAAACGACAAAACAAGAACACTCAGCACACACGAAGATGGAGACGCTCCCCTTGTTTGAAATTCAAATCTGAAGACAGCTGTCACTCTTGAAGTTTTTTGAAAGCTGTCAACTTGATGTCTCCAACGGCTATAAAGGACAGCTGCGCGCCAATCACAAAGCGACAGCACATAGTCCTTGCTCTGCTCCCCAACGGCTAGTTTTTGGAGCTCAGCTATAAATAGCATACTCATCCTCATTTTCCAAGCTGCTGGTGTTGCTTGAGAATTGCTTAAGATTTGCTTCCAAAGATAACTTTGAAGATTTGAAGATTGCCTACAAGATTTCCTGATTTCTAAGATCAACCTTCATACCTTCATACTTCACCAAGCCCAGATCCTATAAAGCATTTGTAACACCAGAATCTTGTGCTCTCCATCTCATAGATTCATTTCTGATTCTTGAAGTTTCGATCTCATTGAGATGGTTATTGTCTTTTTGTTCTTTCATAGTCTCTACATATGATCGCCTATCTTTAGAGCTAAAAACCTCTAGCTTGCCTTGTATTGTCTTGCATCACTTCTCACGCATCTTTAAGCTTGCGCATAAGTGATTGCTTTAAGACTTCAGCTGTGCATTTCACACTCTTGCTGCGCGCTATACTTAGCCAAATTAAGAGTCGTGCGCATTTTCCATTGCTTTGCAAAAGGAAAAGAATTTTAAAAACGCTATTCACCCCCCCCCCTCTAGCATTTTTCATACCCTTGTGGCCCTTCTGGGACCAACATTCTGAGCTTCAGAAGACTCTTGAACACTTGGAAGCATATGATATGGGCGCTTAGTTGAAAGATATGTTTTAAGAGCAAGCAAGGCAGGAAAGGTTTGATACCATAGCCGCCCTGATCTCATGTAAGATGAGTGAAGGACAGGCGGTGGGTCCTCATGTTTTGAAGATGAAGACCCATTTTGAGCATCTAGAGAGACTTGGGCATCCTATATTTTTGAGTTGGCTACTGATTTTATTTTGAATTCATTACCTAAATGTCGCGACCCCGACCCCGCGGGCCCGGAGTGCGCGAGCTGGACGTCGACTTAAACAAAACTCTAGAGTAATGAAGATAAAAATTTCATTTTATACCAAAAGATGATAACACACAGTTTTGAAATCCAACTTGATCCACAAAATATAAACTAGTGTAAGCTCCATAAGCTTACACCCAAAATAATAAAATATACAAATTCTAATGACGTCAAGTTTGGTACAACTATTCCCAAAAAGGTTACACATTTATATAATGTAAACCCACCAATAACAACTTGCCCCAAAAGCTCAACCCTCGCGATGTCCTGTCTCGTGATCAGCGAGTCTAATCCTTTCCACCTGGGGGGGGGGTTAAGGAAAAACAAAGACAAAAGAAAAGGGGGTGAGATAAATCTCAATAAGTTACTAATGCAACTACATGACCTGCTATGATGCAATAAGCAATAACAATAACAAATATCACTTAGCACGTAGCATTTATCAATTAACAGATAGCAGCGGAAATAAACAATTAACAAATGATATTAGCCAAGGTTTCCCAACTGAAAGAACCAAATAAAGGTCGCTGCGCAGCTTCAATAATCAACAATCAACATCTTCATAGTAGCATGAAAGCTTGAAGAGAAAACCTCTGGTACCGGAACCAATAACAAAGTAACGTGCCACAAAGGGCGGGAGCCATGCCACAAAGTCATACTCCAAAACGTGTAGCTAGAATACTCATAAAAGGAGCTAGCTCATCCCATCCAAGGCCAGTCTGGATGGGGAAGAAGGACCAATGGACGATGCTATACTTGACTTGGCTTGTGCCATTATAGTATTATCCATTGCCTGATTCGATACACAAATAACCAGCTGGACTTTCAAGTAAAGGCTAAGTAATAAAATACTAGCATGATACACAACTAATGATTCCAAAGTAGGGAACCATTCTAAATAAATCACCACAAAGGTAAACCAATCCAAACCACACATCAAAGATGGACCACATTCCCAAAATGATACTTAATCAAATTCCATAACATATTTATTCACAAAAGAACCAATTCCAATTAATAAAGTGTTCCACGATGTTATCTTAAGCTAATTAGAGTAAATAAACTTAAACTAGGGAAGCCATTTAGTTATAACCAAGCAAAAAGGCAGATTCCAGAAAAGGGGGCGGGCGGGCGCTTGGGAGGGGTCGGGCGCGCGTTTAATTGACCAGAAGGTCTGGCCGCTGGAAAAAGGCATGTAGGCGGGCGCCTGGCTCAGGGCGGGCGGGCGCCTGGTCTACGGGCTGGGAGGATTCAGCAGCTGGGTTCTTCAAGAATTCTCACCATTTTCACAAATCCTCAAAATCAAACACAACCAAGCTTTCCACCAAGCATAAACATGAACCAAAACAACTTATAACTAGAAAGGGGACCTAAATAACATCATTTATAACCCCAAACCAAGATTCAAACCCAATATTCATAACAATCACCATTTTTAACCAAAAACCAAAATAAATTCCAAATAAATTCTAAACCTTCACAAATCATCAAATAACCACTTCAAAGCTTCATATATCATCATACAAAATGAGGATGAACAATTTTAGCATATAATGGGGGAAAAGCAACTTACTTGAACTTTCTCAAAGATGACGGAATTCAAATATTTTTAGCTTCTTACGATCCTATCGACGATCTAAACACATTTCATAAAATGAGCAATAAGAAAAGATGAGAGGAAGAGGATGAAAATGAAGAGAGAAGGGAGAGAAGAAAAAACTTACCTTTCTTGGAAGAGGGAGAGAGAGAGAGTAGCTGGGAATGGAGTAGGGTGATGGAGAGGTGAGGGAGAAGGGAGGGAGTAGGAAGAGTTATTTTGAAAAAACTTACACTTAGACCCCTCCTCTACTAACCACACAACTCTAATACTTCCTACTAACAACTAAGACCAAATAATACTACACTAGCACAAATGACCCAAATAAAATGCTAAACATGATTTATTAAGAAACATAAAATGCACACATAATTATTAATTAATTAATAATTTAAACAATTAAATAAGAAATAAATAAATAATTAAATATTTATTATTAGAAAATAGAGACGGGTTTTCGGGTCGTGACATTCACTCCCCCTTAAAGAAAATTCGACCCGAATTTAAACGAGACTTACCCGAATTAAAAAGCCACGGATATTTCCTCTCTATCTCATCACGAAGCTCCCACGTCGATTCTTCAACATTGTGATTCCTCCAAAGAACTCTAACCAACGGAATGCTTTTGTTCCTCAACTCTTGGACTTTGGCATCGAGGATCCGAACCGGTCGTTCTTCGTAAGTCATATCAGGCTCTATATCCTCTGGTACCCTCGGTAACACGTGAGATGGATCATGAACATACTTCCGAAGCATAGAAACGTGGAAAACATTATGTAACCGGTCCAAAGATGGTGGTAACGCAAGTCGATACGCAAGAAGTCCCACTTTCCCCAAAACCTCAAACGGTCCAACAAACCTCGGAGCCAATTTACCCTTCTTCCCAAACCTTTGAATGCCCACTTTCGGAGATACCTTTAAGAATACGAAGTCTCCGGTCTGAAAACTAAGATCTCGTCTTCGGTGATCGGTATAGCTCTTCTGTCGACTCTGGGCTGTTTTCAGTCGATCCCGGATAACTCTAACTTTCTCAACTGAATCCTGAAGCAAATCAATACCCACGATCTTCGCTTCACCGACCTCATCCCAACAGATAGGCGATTTACACTTTCTCCCATATAAGGCCTCATAAGGTGTCATCTCGATACTAGCCTGATAACTGTTGTTGTAAGAGAATTCCACTAACGGTAAATGTCTATCCCAAGAATCGGAAAAGTCTATCGAACAAGCTCGCAACATATCCTCCAAAATCTGAATGGTCCTCTCGGATTGACCGTCGGTCTGAGGGTGAAAAGCTGTGCTGAATCGCAAATCTGTACCCAAAGCTTCCTGAAACGCCTTCCAGAATCTAGAAGTAAACCTCGGGTCTTGATCTGACACAATACTAACCGGAACCCCATGCAATCTCACAATCTCATCAATGTAAAGGGTCGCAAGCTTCTCCATCGAGTATCTGATATCAATCGGTAAGAAATGGGCAGACTTGGTCAGTCTATCCACGATCACCCAAACACTGTCATACTTCCTACGGGTACGAGGCAGTCCCGTAACGAAATCCATAGTCACATGCTCCCATTTCCACTCTGGAATCTCTAACGGTTGAAGTAGTCCCGCGGGTCTCTGATGCTCGGCTTTGACCTGCTGACAAGTTAAACATTTCGAAACATACTCAGCTATTTCCCTCTTCATGTTGTTCCACCAAAAGTGTTGTTTCAAATTTTGATACATCTTCGTACTACCCGAATGAATAGTATATCTCAATTTGTGACCCTCATCTAAAACTTGACTCTTTATTCCACCAACATCGGGTACGCACAAACGACGACGGAAAGTCAACACCCCATTCGAACTCATAGAAAAATCCTAGAAGTTCTTTTCCTTCATTTTACCCATTACTTTCACTAACTCGGGATCTTCTTTTTGAGATTCTTTTATCCTCTGAATTAGGGTCGGAGATACCCTAATATTTACAAAAATATCCCCATGTCTCGATTCACGAGGACACCAATCTCGAACATCCTCAAGCATTTTCCACTCTCGAACCATCATCGAGGCCACATAAGACTTTCTACTAATCACATCGGCTACCACATTCGCCTTCCCCGGATGATAAGAAATCGTACAATCATAGTCCTTTAAGAGTTCCATCCATCGACGCTGCCGGTTGTTCAATTCCTTTTGAGAGAAGAGGTATTTCAAACTCTTGTGATCCGTAAAAATCTTGAACTTCGCTCCGTAAAGGTAATGCTTCCACTTATGCAACGCAAATACAATAGCCGCTAACTCCATGTCGTGAGTAGGATAATTCTGTTCACTCGGGCTCAACTTCCTCAAAGCATACGCAATCACTTTCCCATTTTGCATCAAAACACAACCCAAACCCTCTTTCGAAGCATCACTGTAAATCACTAAGTCGTCATTTCCATTTGGTAACGCAAGAATAGGAGCCGTAGTTAATCTCTTCTTTAATTCATCAAAGCTGTTTTGACATTTTTCACTCCACACAAACGGTACATCCTTCCGGGTCAACTGAGTCATTGGAGTAGCAATCCTCGAAAACCCTTCTATAAACCTTCTGTAATACCCGGCTAATCCCAGAAAGCTTCTGATCTCGGTCAATGTCTCGGGTCTCTTCCAATCCACTATGGCTTCTATCTTTGAAGGATCCACAGAAATCCCATCTTTAGAAATAACATGACCCAGAAATGAAACCTTCTCGAGCCAAAATTCACATTTACTAAACTTCGCAAACAACTGCTCCCTCGCAAGAATGGATAAAACTGTCCTTAAGTGTTGCTCGTGCTCCTCTCGAGATTTAGAGTAGACAAGAATGTCGTCGATGAAGACCACCATGAACGAATCAAGATAAGGATGGAAAACCCGGTTCATCAAATCCATAAATACGGCAGGAGCGTTAGTCAACCCAAACGGAATAACCAAGAACTCGTAATGACCATACCGAGTGCGAAAGGCAGTCTTCGGAATATCCTCCGTTCGAATCTTCAATTGGTGGTACCCACTCCTCAAATCAAGTTTAGAAAAACCACGGACCCTTGAAGCTGAACAAATAAATCATCAATGTGAGGTAGAGGATACTTGTTCTTCACCGTAACCTGGTTCAACTTCCGGTAATCAATACACAACCTCAAAGAACCGTCTTTCTTCCGCACACACAAAACCGGTGCTCCCCACGGGGAAACACTAGGGCGGATAAACCCTTGATCAAGCAACTTTTGCAACTGAACCTTTAGTTCCTTCAACTCTGCGGGAGCCAACCTATACGGTGCCTTTGAAATCGGAGTCGTACCCGGCAAAAGGTCTATACAAAACTCTATCTCACGATCGGGAGGCATCTCATATTCAGAAGAGAAAACATCGGGAAATTCTCTAACTACCCGAACACTCTCCAAACTAGGGGATTCTTTCCTAGTATCAAGCACACTAGCCAAGTAACCCTTACAACCACGATGCAATAATTTTCTCGCTTTCACATAAGAAATGATACGAATATTCCTACCCAAAGGCATAGCCTCAAAAACAAATTTAGGCACATCAGGGATAGAGAAATTAACAACCTTCCTACGACAATCGACTGAAGCATGATATTTGCTCAGCTAATCCATACCCAAAATAACATCAAAATCTTGAATCGGAAGGACTACCAAGTCCGCACACAAGACACGACCACATATAAGCACATCACAAGCACGAAATACTCTATCGGTCACCAAACACTCTCCCATAGGAGTTTACACCTCTAACACATAGGGCAAAGACTCAGATGCAGCATTTAGTAAAGAAGCAAATTGAACAGAAATGTAAGAATGAGATGATCCTGGATCTACTAACGTTCGCGCGCTCACATTAGATATAGAAACAATACCTCCAATCACTGAGGGATCATCTGCCTGATGCTGATTCATTGCAAACACTTTTCCTTGGACTTTGGACTTTCCCGTAGCATCCCTTTTCTGACCCTGTGGAGCCCCAGCTCCTACCCCAGTCGGTTGACCTCTGAGTCTCGGGCAATCCTTCGCAAAATGCCCCAACTGCCCATAGTTAATACATTTCCCCTGTTTCTTCCAACACTGGTCCTCCGAGTGTCCTCCCCTTTGGCAATATGAACAGAGTCTCCTATTTTGGTTCCCTTGGTTCCCGGCAGTAGTACCCGGATTCCTTGGGATTGGTTGCCCTCAGGACTGAGATTGTCCCCCAAAATTACCTCGGTTATCTGAACGGTGTTGTGGTTGAGATTTAGCATGGCTTCCTTGTTTAGCCGTATTCGATGCCTCGGTTTTCCTCTTATGTTCTCCAATGTCTTGCTCGATTAAGTATGCACGGTCTACCGCATCCTGGAATGTCACAATCCTCTGGGCTATAAGCTGAGTCCGGATAGAAGTCTTCAAACCCCGGATGAATCTCATAGCTTTTTGTTCTTCGGTCCTCACAAGATAGTCACAATACCGGGCTAATTCTGTGAACTTAGCCGAGTACTGAGCTATAGACAACAAACCTTGCTCCAAGTTGAGAAGCTCGATCTCCTTTCGGTTTTGATCTACTACCGAAATGAAATGCTCTTTGAACTTCCGCACAAACAATTCCCATGCTTACATTGTATGGGTATCATCCCAACTCGCCTTAACTCCTTTCCACCAATGCTCGGCGGCCCCAACCAATTTGTAAGCCGCAAACCGGACCCTGTCCTCGTCCGTGCACCCAAACACATCATAAATTTTCTCCATAGACTTAACCCATAGTTCGGCCTTCTTCACATCGGGCTCACCATCAAACTCTGCCGGTTTCAGTTTCAAGAATTGCTCCAAACCATATCGGGGTGGTGGTGCTTGCTCTACTCTAGGTCCTTGGTCATGAATTGCCTTCATGGCCGCCTCAAACATGCCTTGGAACATAGCACGGTTCTCTTCCCAAAGATCATTCTGATTCTGAGCCCCACTAGAACCTTCACCCGTTCTTCTTCTAGCCATTGGGAACAATTACCTGCATAAAACATCAATCGTTACTCACTCCGAACACAACTACTCTCCTAGGTCACACTAGTCCACCTAGACTTATACTTAGAGCTAAACCATAGCTCTGATACCAACTGTCGCGACCCCGACCCCGCGGGCCCGGAGTGCGCGAGCTGGACGTCGACTTAAACAATAAACTCTAGAGTAATGAAGATAAAAATTTCATTTTATACCAAAAGATGATAACACAAAGTTTTGAAATCCAACTTGATCCACAAAATATAAACTAGTGTAAGCTCCATAAGCTTACACCCAAAATAATAAAATATACAAATTCTAATGACGTCAAGTTTGGTACAACTATTACCAAAAAGGTTACACATTTATATAATGTAAACCCACCAATAACAACTTGCCCCAAAAGCTCAACCCTCGCGACGTTCTGTCTCGTGATCAGCGAGTCTAATCCTTTCCACCTGAGGGGGGGGGTTAAGGAAAAACAAAGACAAAAGAAAAGGGGGTGAAATAAATCTCAATAAGTTACTAATGCAACTACATGACCTGCTATGATGCAATATGCAATAACAATAACAAATATCACTTAGCACATAGCATTTATCAATTAACAGATAGCAGCGGAAATAAACAATTAACAAAGGATATTAGCCAAGGTTTCCCAACTGAAAGAACCAAATAAAGGTCGCTGCGCAGCTTCAATAATCAACAATCAACATCTTCATAGTAGCATGAAAGCTTGAAGAGAAAACCCCCGGTACCGGAACCAATAACAAAGTAACGTGCCACAAAGGGCGGGAGCCATGCCACAAAGTCATGCTCCAAAACGTGTTAGAATACTCACAAAAGGAGCTAGCTCATCCCATCTAAGGCCAATCTAGATGGGGAAGAAGGACCAATGGGCGATGCTATACTGGACTTGGCTTGTGCCATTATAGTATTATCCATTGCCTGACTCGATACACAAATAACCAGCTGGACTTTCAAGTAAAGGCTAAGTAATAAAATACTAGCACGATACACAACTAATGATTCCAAAGTAGGGAACCATTCCAAATAAATCACCACAAAGGTAAACCAATCCAAACCACACATCAAAGATGGACCACATTCGCAAAATGATACTTAATCAAATTCCATAACATATTTATTCACAAAAGAACCAATTCCAATTAATAAAGTGTTCCAAGATGTTATCTTAACCTAATTAGAGTAAATAAACTTAAACTAGGGAAGCCATTTAGTTATAACCAAGCAAAAAAGGCAGATTCCAGAGAAGGGGGGCGGGCGGGCGCCTTTGGAGGGGTCGGGCGCGCGCTTAATTGACCAGAAGTTCTGGCCGCTGGAAAAAGTCATGTACGCGGGCGCCTGGCTCAGGGCGGGCGGGCGCCTGGTCTACGGGCTAGGAGGATTCAGCAGCTGGGTTCTTCAAGAATTCTCACCATTTTCACAAATCCTCAAAATCAAACACAACCAAGCTTTCCACCAAGCATAAACATGAACCAAAACAACTTATAACTAGAAAGGGGACCTAAATAACATCATTTATAACCCCAAACCAAGATTCAAACCCAACATTCATAACAATCACCATTTTTAACCAAAAACCAAAATAAATTCCAAATAAATTCTAAACCTTCACAAATCATCAAATAACCAATTCAAAGCTTCATATATCATCATACAAAATGAGGATGAACAATTTTAGCATATAATGGGTGAAAAGCAACTTACTTGAACTTTCTCAAAGATGACGGAATTCAAATATTTTTAGCTTCTTACGATCCTATCGACGATCTAAACACATTTCATAAAATGAGCAATAAGAAAAGATGAGAGGAAGAGGATGAAAATGAAGAGAGAAGGGAGAGAAGAAAAAACTTACCTTTCTTGGAAGAGGGAGAGAGAGAGAGAGTAGCTGGGAATAGAGTAGGGTGATGGAGAGGTGAGGGAGAAGGGAGGGAGTAGGAAGAGTTATTTTGAAAAAACTTACACTTAGACCCCTCCTCTACTAACCACACAACTCTAATACTTCCTACTAACAACTAAGACCAAATAATACTACACTAGCACAAATGACCCAAATAAAATGCTAGACATGATTTATTAAGAAACATAAAATGCACACATAATTATTAATTAAATAATAATTTAAACAATTAAATAAGAAATAAATAATTAAATATTTATTATTAGAAAATAGAGACGGGTTTTCGGGTCGTGACACTAAAAGCTATAATCAGTTCATCATTAACTATAATATGTATGGTATGGATAAGTCTCTATCTGAGTTGCATGGGATGCTAAAGACAACAGAAAAGAAAATCTTTAAGGAAGCCTCTCCTGTGCTCGTGGTTTCTAAAGAAGGAAATGGCTCTAAAGCCAAATGTAAGGGTAAGGCAAAAGTTTTCAAACCTAAAATAAGCAAGGCAATATGTTTCCACTGCAATGAGATTGGTGATTAGAAACGCAATTGCAAGGCTTACATGGAAGAAAAGAAGAAGAAGAAGAAGAAGAAGAAGGGCAGTGGGACTGCTTCTACTTCAGGTATCTATGTTATAGATATTCTCCTTTCTACTTCTAGTTCCTGGGTATTAGATACCAGATGTGGATCTCACATTTGTTTAAATGTGCAGGCACTAAAGAATAGGAGGCTACTCAAAGATGACGAAGTAGACCTACGCGTGGGGAATGGAGCACGAGTTACTGCATTAGCCGTAGGAACCTATGAAGTCATTTTACCTAGCGGATTAATTCTTGTTTTGAACAATTGTTATTACGTTCAAGATTTGAGTAGAAATATTATTTCAATTTCTTGTTTGGATAATGAAGGTTATAAATTTCATATTGAGAATAAAAGGTTTTCTATTTATTTAAATGATATGCTTTATTGTATTGCAAACTCATTTAATGGCCTTTATGTCTTTGATGTTGAGAATAGAAATAATGATGATGTCTATAACATAAATAAGAAATCTAAACCTAATGATGTAAATCATTCTTATTTGTGGTATTGCCGTCTTGGTCATATAAATGAGAAGCGTATCTCAAAACTCCATGGGGATGAACTTTTAGGATCAAATGATTTTGAATCATATGAGACTTGTGAGTCATGTTTACTTGAAAAAATGACTAAGACACCTTTTACTAAGAGTAGTGAGAGGGCAAGTGACTTATTGGGCTTAATACATGCTGATGTATGCGGACCTTTAAGTAGCAGTGCTAGGGGAAGATTTCAATACTTCATAACTTTCACTGATGATCTTAGTAGATATGGCTATGTCTACTTAATGAAGAACAAAAGTGAAGCCTTTGAGATATTTAGAATATTTCAAAATGAAGTACAAAATCAACTTGGCAAAACTACTAAAGCACTTCGATCCGATCGTGGTGGTGAATATTTAAGCCAAGAATTTGACGATCATCTTAAAGATTTTTTAATTGTTTCACAATTAACTCCACCTGGACACCACAATGGAATGGTGTGTCCGAGAGGAGAAATCGGACTTTATTGGATATGGTCCGATCTATGATGAGTCAAGTTGATCTTCTATTATCCTTTTTGGGGATATGCATTAGAAACCGTTGCGTTCATACTAAATAATGTTCCAACTAAAACGGTTCCAAAGACTCCATATGAGATATGGAATGGAAGAAAACCTAGTTTATCTTTCATGAGAATTTGGGGATGTGAGGCATATGTCAAGAGGCTTATCTCTGACAAACTCGCACGCAAGTCTGATAAATGTATTTTCGTGGGATATCCTAAGGAAACTAAAGGATATTACTTTTACAACCGCGTGGACAACAAAGTATTTGTTGCTCGACATGGTACATTTCTAGAGAAAGAGTTTCTCTCCAAAGGAATCAGTAGGAGTAAAATTAATCTCGAAGAGGTTCAAGTACCCGAAAATAACATTGAAACGATGGTGGAATCTGAAAAAGTTTCACAAGGAGCTGTGGAACCCATTCAAGATACACAAGCTCGTCGCAAATCAAGTAGGTTACGATCCGAAACCGAGAGATATGGATTTCTCCTAACGGATAGTAATAAAGTAGAAATCATTGAAAATGACGAACCTACTTCCTATCAAGAAGCGATGTCCGCTCCTGATTCAGATAAATGTCTTGGAGCCATGGAATCTGAAATTAAGTCCATGTATGATAATCAAGTTTGGAACTTGATTGATGCACCCGAATGACGAACCTACTTCCTCTTATACTTTGAGCATGACGAGCAGATACCAGTCAGATCCTGGTGAGAGTCACTGGATAGCAGTCAAGACGATTCTTAAGTACTTAAGAAGGACTAAAGACTCGTTATTGATTTATGGAGGCTTGGAAGATGATCTTTTAGTAAGGGGTTACACAGATGCAAGCTTCCAAACCGACAAGGATGACTATAGATCGCAATATGTTTTTGTGTTTATGCTAAACGGTGGTGCTGTAAGCTGGAAGAGTTCTAAGCAGAGTACAGTAGATGATTCTAGAACGAAAGCTGAGTATTTAGCTGCATCGGATGCTGCTAAAGAAGCTGTTTAGATCAAGAAATTCATAACTAAATTAGAAGTGGTTCCTAGCATTGCTAATCCACTAGACCTTTATTGAGACAATAATGGTGCTATTGCTCAAGCAAAGGAACTAAGAGCACATCAAATATCCAAACACATACTTTGGCATTTTCATCTCATTCAAAAAATCATAGAGAGGGAGGACGTGAAGATATGCAGAGTACCAACGGATGATAACATAGCTGATCCGCTAACAAATGGACTTCTTCAAGCAAAACATGATGGTCATGTTAGGTCCATGGGTATTAGATACATTAGTAATTGGGCCTAGTGCAAGTGGGAGATTATTGGTGTATATGCCCTAGGCATGCTATTTGGCACGTTGTTTGACAATGTTTGTTATCACTTTTCATTTATATAAAGAGATGTTTGGATTATTATTTGTTGTTAAATGTTTTATTATAATAATCTCCGTCCCTAGTACTTATGAAGAACTAGTATAAGTTTAATTCGATGATCATATAATGATCATGTGTATGGGATACAAGTTAAACTTATGAGTATGTGTTGGTGAACACATACTGGACATGAACCAACTATGAGGTTTATGTCATGGTTAAAATGTCATAATTAAACCTCTAATAGTTATATCATTTAATTCCTTAGACCTGAGATTATTACGATCTTCCACATAATGGAAATCGTTTTTGACATATTCAAACGTCACTCTTAACCAATTGATTATAAAGGATATGATTGGCATGATCGAAGCTATGTAGGGAAGTGTAATAAGTTAAGATGGAATTTGTCCCTCATTGTGAGAGATGTCAAGCTTGTGCCCCTCGATAAATAGTGTTGATGAAATGCATGGCCATGCTAAAATGAATTGATATGATCAATGTCATTTGTGTCATCAAACTATTTGGAATCAAGAAAAGTATTGAGCATTGTAAGTTTATCATTGACCATGGCTTACGCTCAATGACATCGTGGACAAAAGGATTGTGATATGTTCTATAAAGGATAAACGAACTTTAAAAAAGTTATATCATTTGGGAAATCATGATGGCATTCTACGGCCCGCTCATGATTTATGAGGACAAAATGTGTTTGGACTCATTTCTAACTTGATATAATCCTATGTGGTCACACACAATGGAACGAATTGTTAAAAAGGCAAAAAAGGAAGAATTTTGGTCTGGCACGAACGTGCCACTTATAAAGCATGACCGTGCCAAATGGCACGAACGTGCCATTTATAAACCACGACCGTGCCAATAATTGACCAAGGGAAGGCCACTGGCGGACCTGTTGGCACGACCGTGCCAGTTTTAGGGTACGACCGTGCCAAAGGTGCCTGGACCGAATTTTTGCAGTTTAATTGGGTGACGGGATTTAGGTTTCCTAGGTCCTTAAGGGTTAAGGACTAGGACCTACATAAACATCTTTTCACCAGCCATTAAATACATGAAACCTAGTTGTTTGGAGAAATAATTTTCTTGATCAAGATTGAGAATCAAGTATCAAGAACCCTAAATTCATATATACTATTTGGATCTAGCAGTCCTGATCAAGGAGTTCTTGATGTTCGTTCACGTGTGGATATCCATAGAGGGTGATTGCTTAATCATCTTCTAGTTCGTGTTCCTGCGATCAAGACCTGAAGAAAAGCTTGGAGAAGATCAAATCTTGAAGAACGAAGTTTTTCAAGATCTGAAAATTTTAAAGCTCCATCACGGTTAGTATTCTAAATTCAACCTTGTATTAATTTAATCATATTGAACGGATCTAGGCTTTTGATTTTATTCCGCTACGCATGATTGTGCAAAACCCAACACATTGCCACTCATATTTTCCTAAATCTTTAGAATGTAGACCCATTGCTACCCACCTCCTCTTAAATTTTTGGAATATGGTTCTGTTGCGACTCACTTCTTCCTAATCCTTGGAATATGGGTGATGGGACAGATTTTATACCATTATTTCCCAGGATTTTATGAGCTTAAATGATGAAATTTTATGTAATTTAGATTAGCTTTTATGTAATTTGGGGTAAAAATATATTTTTTGGGATTTTATTATAATCTGAGGGTGTTCTAGTATTTTTATATTTTATCCAGATTTAATAAATATTGAGCCAAAATGTCCCAAAGTTACATTGAAGAAAGATCAAGGAAAAGAAGAGCAAGGTAGCCATCACAATAGTAAGAAGGCCCAGACGCAGAGAGATCCTTCCAAGCTGCCTAGACAACGCCATGGCCCAAGACAGAAGACCAAGGAGGTGGCCCAACACACGCCAAGGACCACCAGGTGGCCCAAACCCCTGCACGTATGCAGAATTCGTGCGCACGAGAGCGGTGGATCAGAAAAAGCGCATGTTCTAGGTCCGCTTTCCGGCGTGTGTGGTGAAGCTGGCACGTGTGTAAGCTGGTGTGAGTTTGGGGGTGCGTGAGCGCGTGTGTGATGGCCTGGTTGATGGGATTTTTGATATTTTTGTTTTCTTTTTAATTCTTTTTCATTCCTTATTAGTTTAGGACTTTCCTAGGTATTTAAAATTAGGTTTCTTTATTGTTTTTTATTGGAGACTAGACTTCAATATTATTTTTAGATCTAGGTTTTATTTATTTTCCATGGAGATTTCAAAGCTTTGGATGAGGAACTAAAATCTAAGCTTTGGGTTTGAATCTTGAACCCCTTTTTATCAATTTGAGGTATTTTTCTTTTCATAATTTTATCTCTATTCATAATTTTACTTGTGCTTAATCTAAATTGATTGTTAGGGTTTATAGACTTGATCAATCTATTTATCTGTTTAATTGATTTTTGCTAGAATTTTCTATGACTGTGCCAGTATAGAAATTCATTAGTAGCATCTTTACGATTTATGCATGTGCCATGGTAAATTGTGAAGTGGGTAAAATTAGACGATTATCTATATGAAATAATTGTAGAAAGCGTTTTTGATCTTAGTTTCTTAAATCAATAAAGCAATTAATTATTGGATCTAGACTGTGCCAGTTAGATTTATTTATTAATTAAGGTTTCTAGTGAGTGTGCCACTGCTAGTAACTTTTCTGAAAGAAGAATCAGAGATTGAAATAGATCTCATGATCAAGTGAATAGGGTAAAAAGTGAAAAGAGATATCGACGATAATTGAATAATTAGGTGGGGACGGAATCAAATCTAAAGTGCTTCTTAATTATTGTGTTATCTCAATTTAATTTAGTTCTTGTTTTAGGATTTATTAATTATTATTCCCCCAATCTTGTCAAGTAACAATTACGTAAACAAATAACCGTTCTTCATGGATCGATTCTGGACTTTCCCTAGCTACATAGTTTTAGAACCTAGTCTAGGTTTAATTTTTAGGTATGCGATTTAGCCTATCAAATTTTAGCGCCGCTGCCAGGAAACGGTGTTTATTTGTTTACGTTCTTAATTTATTTCTTGTTCTTAGTTAGTTTAGTTTTCTTCTTAGTTATTTTTATTTTTAATTTTGTTATTTGTTTTTAGTGTGGTACCTTGTATGGTCTACACCCGTTCTCCTAACGATTTTCTTGTAAGTCTTGACCCAGAAATCGAAAGATCTTTCAGGAAGGGATTAAAACAAAACAGGAAACACAAAGAAATCTTGTTAGCAGAAAAGATGGGGGACAACGAGGCATCAAAGACATTGAGGCAGAGAACTACCCTGAATTGGAGCGAGCAACCACATGCAGTTCAGTTCCCCACTTTATCTACTGGGGTTACATTTGAGTTGAAGCTGGGTTTGTTGAGCCAATTACCAAACTTTACTGGGATGCCTGGTGAGAACCCGAATCAACATATATCCCAGTTTGTACAGATTTGTCAGAGTACGAAGCCAGCAGCACTTTCGATTGAACATCTCATCCTTAGAGCGTTTTCTTTCACTTTGAAAGATGATGCTAGTACATGGTATTACCATCTGCCGCATAACATCATTACCATATGGCAGCAGATGAAGGAGGTGTTTCTTGATGAGTTATTTCCTCTAGATCAGATCAATGTGATGAAGCGGGACATTAGCAACATGGAGAAAAAGGTAGATGAGACTCTATATGATTATTATAACAGGTTCAATAAGTTGTGCAGGAGTTGCCCGTATCATGGATTTGATTATGATCAGTTAATAGTATATTTCTATGGAGGATTGACAGTCATGGATAAGCGGTTAGTGGATTCTTGTTGTGGGACAGTATTCTCAACAAGACGACTGAAAAGGCTAACGAGATAATTGATGAGTTGGCTAAGAGAACTTGGACAGATGGCAGGAGATCAAGCTTCGAACAGGTGTGAATGCGCGTGATTGAAATTGAGAGTCTCCACACTGTTTTATTTGAAGTTAAAACATTGAAAAAACCATTTATGAGAATAATTGGGTTCGGGGGTCAAATTACAATAGAAGAAGAATATTCATATGATCTGTAACGACCCCAAAACCCGTCCCTATTTATTTTATATTTTTGGGATTTTAATTTGAACTTATGTGTGCATTTTATGTGTTGCATCATATTTTATGATTTGCACATCTTACTTGATTAATTGTGTTATTTACTTAGTTAGTAGTAATAATGGTAAAGGGAGTTAAATGATTAAGTTGAAACCTTAGGGTCCTTAGTGGAATTATAAGTTTAGGGGGTTAATTGTTAGAAATGAAAGTCGAAGGACCAAATTGGAAAATGGGTAAAGATCTTTTATAACTTATGCTTATCCCTCCCTCTGTGTTAACAAACATACTCAGCAACATTTTTCCTCTCGTTCTTTCCTAGGGTTTGAAAGAAAAGGTAAGTTCATTTCATTTTGATTTTATTTCTTTTTAATTACTTATCCATTTTAAAATCTAATTATATAAAAATGATCAGGGCATTGAGAGGGATGGCTAAACCGGACCGGAACCGGACCAGAACCGGAAAACCGGACCGGAACCGGACCGGAAAAGCCCGGAACCAGAGCAAACCGGGGAGGAAACCGGAACCGGACGAACCGGAACCGCAAGGCATGCGGGCCGGTTCAGGGTCACATATATGCCGAACCGGACCGGAACCGGAACCGTACCGAAAATCCCTTATTTTTCAATAATTTTAAAGGAGAGGACCGGAACCGGACCGGAACCGTACCGGAACCGGACCGAACCGGAACCGTATTGTGCCAAACCGGAACCGGAACCGGGGTAAGTGCGGGCCGGTTAAGGGTCACCCATTTGACGAACCGGAACCGGCGGTTCCGAACCGGAACCGGGCCCGGAACCGGTTTTGGCCATCCCTACATTGAGTAGGTCATTTCTACCCGAACAAAACATATTTCTGCGATACTTTTTTACGAAATATGTAAGTTACTAATCCCCCTTTAAATGTTAAAATCGTCATATATGTGATATATGTGATGTATCAACTCTTTGTTGTATTATTTGTTAAGAAACATTAAAAGATATTAAAGTTGTTATTGATGTTGTAAAGAAGCTATATTTGTGTTGTATAACCCAGTTTGGTTGAATTATATTTGGTAAGTTAGAAGTCGTAGTAGTACTTTTGGGACGGTGAAACGAAGGGAGTAAAAATAAGCTAGTTTTGGCCTGTCGGGCATTGTGGGCGGCTGCTCAAAATGAGTGTGCGACCGCACAAGCTATCTGAAGAAATTGTTCTTGAAACAGGGCACTTTGGGCGGTCGCACATGGTAAAGTGGGCGGTCGCACATCTTCTCTAGAATATTAAAGTGTTTCAATCTTATTGAGTTAGAAGTCAATCCTTGTCTAGGTTTTGGGTCCTAGTGTAGAGCACCTAGAGGGGTGTTTTGGGATGCTGAGATTGTAGATAATGGATTGATTGTGAATGTGTGCAAGATTGTGTTGTGACTTAATGTCATTGAGAATGAACTCTTTATGAGTAACTTGTTTGCATCTTTATGATGAGATTTGTGTGGTTCCTTACTATGGAATCATGCCCCGGCTGTTGTTTAAGCAAGTATTTATTACTATGCTCGTGTTTAAAGTCCAGCTGGTACTTGCTGTGGTGTCGGGCAGTGGTAGGGATTATAATGGCACACGAGCCAAGTTCATTGTAAGGCTTCTACCATTGGTTTCCCATTTTTAACCCCCTTCCTTGGGCCACTGATTGGGTTTGGGCTAGCTCTCCTTTGTGTGAGTTTAGTCACCGTTTGGGTTATGACTTTGTGTCATTTTCCCCCTGTTATTGTTGTTGTTGTTATTGTTTGGTTCATGAACCATTTCATCCTTTTGGTGCTGCTCAGTTGATACCTCTCAGATGGTTATATGTTTGATTCGAGAACCTTGGCTCAGTATCCACTTATGAGTGTTTATTTCTACCTTACGTGTGGTAAGATGAGTTGGCTTTGCCTATCATGTTATGTGCTATGTGAATGTTTATTGACATTGTTCAATTGCGAGTATCATTTCAGCATGTAACGTAGTTGCATTTTAGTAGCTTACTGAGATTTATTCTCACCCCATTCCTTTCAATATTGTTTTCCTTAGATAAAGGAGAGCCCAGGGGATAGGTCACTTCACAAGGAAGGACGTCGAGGTGGTGATTTTGGGTAAGACATTTTGGGACGTGTGTTATGTAAAGGCTACATTATGTAAATGTATAACCTTTTGGGTAGTGTACCAGTGACTTTATCTTTGTATCACCTATTTTTGGAACATGTTGGTGATTTGTAAATTTGTAAGTAAAGTGTGTAAGCCTTGTAGCTAAGTACTTTGGGTTGTGAAAGTTTGTTTGTGTGAAATGAAAATTAGTTTCAAGTAAATGTGTTTGGTTATATGAAACTTTTATGAAAGGACATTTCGAAAAATTTTCCTAAAATGTTTTATGACGTCTTCCGTACGTGTCCCGAACGTGGGGTCAACCACGGGTTGGGGCACGACAGTTGGTATCAGAGCTAGGTTGTAGATGGTCTAGAATGACTAAGTGACCTAGGAGGGTAGTTGTGTATAGAGTGAGTAACGTTGAGCGTCTTATGCATGTATTTATTGAAAATGGTTGAGACTGGAGGAGATCAGGCTGGTTCTTCAGGGTAAGGGGATGCCAGAGAAGAGGCCCGAATCATGTTTCAAGGAATGTTTGAGGTGGCTCTGAAAACTCTTAACGATCAGAGGTAAGGAGGAGAGCAAGCACCTCCGAGATATGGGTTAGAACAGTTCCTAAAGATGAAACCAATGGGTTATGAAGGAGAACCAGAGGTAACAAAGGTCGAGAGGTGGATAGAGTCGATGGAGAAAATATTTGATGTTCTAAGATGTACTGATGAAGAACAAGTCAGGATTGCTACCTATAAACTGAGTGGAGCTGCTGAGCACTGGTGGAAAGCTTTGAAAACTAATTGGGATGAGAATCATGTACCCTATACTTGGGAGAATTTTCTGAAGAAGTTCAAGGAACATTTCATTCCTCGGGTAGATCAAGACAAGAAGGAAATGGAGTTTCTTAACTTGGAGCAGAATACTATGTTTGTGGCTCAGTATACATCCAAATTCACAGAGTTATCCAGGTACTGTACTCACTTAGTGGCAACTGAGGAGATGAAGGCTATGCGATTTGTAAAGGAATTGAGAACTGTGATCCGAAGTCAACTAGTATCCCACAAGTTGCAAGATTTTTAAGATGCTGTTGATAGAGCATATCAGGTGGAGCATGATATAGAAGAGCATAAAAGGAAAGTTGAATTGGCAGGTACAGGAAGGCAAGGAAGACCTCAACCACAGCGTGGTGATAATCGAGGAGGTCATGGAACACCATCACAATTTAGAGGGCAACCGAAGGGGCAACCAATTTCCAGGAATCAAGGTAACACCTCGGGAAATCAAGGTAGAAGAAAATGTAATTACTATAAGAAGGAAGGGCACTCTGAAGAGCGATGTTGGAAGAAACAGGGAAAGTGTTTGAATTGTGGTCAGCTTGGCCATTTTCAAAAGGGATTGTCCAAGAGCAAGGATTATACCATATGGGAGTGGATCAGGATCATCTCAGGGTCAGAAGAGGGATGCCTCAGGGAAGCCTAAAGTCCAAGGTCGTGTCTTTGCCATCAATCAACAACAGGCTTCAGATTCTTCTAATGTGATAGGAGGTATAATTTATGTGTCTAGTTTGAGGGCACGTGCACTTATAGACCCTAGCTCTTCGCATTCTTATGTGTCTGTGCATTTTGCTTCTCGATTGCATGTTTCTTCTGAATCTCTACCTTATGTGTTAGAGGTGTCTACTCCTATAGGGGAGTGTTTGGTGACTAATAAGGTGTTACGTGGCTGTGATGTGCATATTTGGGAGCATGTTTTATTTGCTGATTTAGTTATTTTGCCATTACAAGATTTTGATATTATCTTGGGAATGGATTGGTTGAGTAAATACCATGCTTCAGTTGATTGTTATAAAAAGGTGGTTACATTTTCTATTCCTAATGTGCCTGAATTTACTTTTGAGGCTGCTCCTTTGGGTAAGGGAATTCGTATTATTTCTTATGTGAAAGCTAGAAAGTTGTTGCACCGTGGTTGTACGGGGTATTTGGCCAGTGTTTTGGATACTACTAAAAGTTGCCTGAAGTAGAGGATATGCATATTGTGAAAGAGTTTCCTGATGTGTTCTCTACTGAGTATTCTATGCCTCCCGATAGGGAGATCGAGTTTTTATTGATTTACTTCCAGGTACTACCCCGATATCTGAGTCACCTTATAGAATGGCTCCAGCAGAATTAAAGGAATTGAAAGTTCAATTGCATGAGTTGCTTGATAGGGGTTTCATTCGACCCAGTGTATCACCGTGGGGAGCTCCTGTGTTGTTTGTAAAGAAGAAAGATGGGTCCTTGAGACTATGTATCGACTATAGAAAACTGAATCAGGTGACTGTAAAGAACAAATATCCTTTGCCTCACATTGATGATTTATTTGATCAACTTCAAGGGTCAGTTGTCTTTTCGAAGCTTGACTTGAGGAGTGGGTATCACCAGTTGAAAATCCATTCTGAAGACATTTCTAAGACTGCTTTCCGTAGTAGGTATGGTCATTATAAATTTCTTGTCATGCCTTTCGGGTTAACAAATGCTCCAGCTGTTTTTATGGATATGATGAATCGGGTTTTCAAGCCTTATCTTGATTCTTTTGTGGTTATGTTTATTGATGACATCCTTGTTTATTCTAAGTCTCGGGAGGAGCATGAGCAACATTTGCGAATGGTTCTATTCTCAGGGAGAAGCAGTGTTTGCAAAATTCAGTAAGTGTGCTTTTGGCTCAATGAAGTTTCTTTTTTGGGGACATGTGGTTTCTAATAGAGGTATATCTATTGATCCATCAAAACTTGAAGCCATTGTGAATTGGAAGAGGCCAGAATCAGTCACAGAAATTCAAAGTTTCTTGGGGTTAGCTGGGTATTATCGAAGATTCATAAAAGGGTTTTCCAAGATTGCTACACCATTAACTCAGTTGACTCGGAAGAATGTGCCATATGTGTGGGATAATAAATGTCAAGTCAGTTTGAAGAATTGAAGAAGAGGTTGACCACCGCTCCTATTCTTGCAGTGCCTAATGGGAACGATGAATTGGTAATTTATAGTGATGCTTCAAAAGAAGGCTTGGGGTGTGTTTTAATGCAGAGTGGGAAGTAATCGCTTATGCTTCAAGGAAGTTAACTCCTAGTGAACAAAATTATCCAACCATGACATGGAGCTAGCTGTGATTGTTTTTGCGCTACACAAATGGAAGCATTATCTATATGGAGCAAAGTTTGAGATTTTCACAGATCATCAGAGTTTGAAGTATCTTTTCTCCCTGAAAGAGTTGAATAATAGACAGCGTAGATGGATGGAGGTGTTGAAGGATTATGATTGCACCATTTCTTATCATCTGGGCAAGGCAAATGTGGTAGCCGATGCTATTAGTAGGAAGTCTTATGTAGCTTCATTGATGGTGCGAGAATGGAAGATGTTAGAAGATGCTCGAGATTGGTGTCCTTATGAATCGAGGCATGGGGCTATATTTGCGAATATCAGAGTATTGCCAACCTGAATTCAACAAATAGAGGATGCTCAGAAAGATGACCCCGAGCTAGTGAAGGTTGTGGGAAAGATGAAAGATGGAAGATTTGAAGACTTTTCTCTTAGTTCTAAAGGGGTATTGACTTTTAGAGGTCGATTGTGTGTGCCTAATATTGATGGGATCAAATGCCAAGTTCTTGATGAAGGCCATAAATCGAGGTATACAATTCATCCCGAGAGTACCAAAATGTATCAAGATTTGAAGCAACATTTCTGGTGGAATAACATGAAGCGGGAGATAGCAGATTATGTGTCGAAGTGTTTGACTTGTCAACAAGTGAAAGCTGAACATCAAAGACCCGCAGGTTTACTTCAATCTTTAGAGATACTGGAATGGAAATGGGAACATGTTACTATGGACTTTGTGTCAGGGTTACCTCGTACTCGGAGAAGGCATGATGCAGTTTGGGTGATTGTGGACAGATTGACAAAGTCTTCTCACTTCTTACCTATTGAGATTGGCTATTCGATGGAAAGGCTTGCTACCTTGTATATTAATGAGATAGTGAAGTTGCACGGAGTTCCTGTTAGCGTTGTTTCTGATCGTGATCCTAGATTCACTTCTCAGTTTTGGCAAGCATTTCAGAAGGCTTTGGGTTCAGAATTGAGGTTTAGTACTGCTTTTCATCCTCAAACAGATGGTCAGTCAGAAAGAACTATTCAGATTCTTGAGGATATGTTGAGGGCTTGTTCAGTTGATTTTACAGATTCATGGGATATTCATTTTCCTCTTGTGGAATTTGCTTATAATAACAGTTTTCAGTCGAGTATTGGGATGGTTCCTTATGAAGCATTGTATGGGACAAAAATGTCGTTCACCTATTTGTTGGGATGAAGTTGGGGAAGCAAAGATTTGGGGTGTTGACATGGTTAATGATTCAGTTGAAAAGGTTAAGCTTATTCGGGATCGATTGACTACTGCCCAGAGTCGACAAAAGAGCTATGCTGATCACCAGAGGCGAGACCTTAAGTTTGAAAAGGGTGACTTTGTGTTTTTGAAAGTTTCTCCAAAGGTGGGAATTAAAAGATATGGGAAGAAAGGCAAGCTAGCACCGAGCTTTGTTGGGCCTTTTGAGATTTTGGGAAGAGTTGGAGATCGAGCTTATCGTCTTGCGTTACCTCCTTTTCTTGATAAGATTCATAATGTGTTCCATGTTTCTATGCTTCGAAAGTATGTTTATGATCCATCTCATGTGTTATCTAAGATACCTGAGGATATTGAACCCAGTATGTCCTACGAGGAGCATCTAGTTCAGGTGATTGATTCTAAAGTTCAAGAATTGAGAACTAAAAGAATTCCTCTTGTTAGAGTTGTGTGGAGGAACCATAATGTTAAAGAATCTACTTGGGAGCTTCGGGAAGAAATGGAAAGGATGTATCCTTGGTTGTTGGATTCGTCTGGTAAGTACCCTAAAATTCGGGATAAATTTTCTTTAAGGGGAGTGATTGTAACGACCCCAAAACCCGTCCCTATTTATTTTATATTTTTGGGGATTTTAATTTGAACTTATGTGTGCATTTTATGTGTTGCATCATATTTTATGATTTGCACATCTACTTGATTAATTGTTATTTACTTAGTTAGTAGTAATAATGGTAAAGGGAGTTAAATGATTAAGTTGAAACCTTAGGGTCCTTAGTGGAATTATAAGTTTAGGGGGTTAATTGTTAGAAATGAAAGTTGAAGGGCTAAAGTGGAAAATGGGTAAAGATCTTTTATAACTTATGCTTATCCCTCCCTCTGTGTTAACAAACATACTCAGCAACATTTTTCTTCTCGTTCTTTCCTAGGTTCTGAAAGAAAAGGTAAGTTCATTTCATTTTGATTTTTTTTTCTTTTTAATTACTTATCCGTTTTAAAATCTAATTATATAAAAATGATCAGGGCGTTGAGTAGGTCATTTCTACCCGAACAAACATATTTCTGCGATACTTTTTCCTGAAATAGGTAAGTTACTAATCCCCCTTTAAATGTTAAAATGGTCATATATGTGATATATGTGATGTATGAACTCTTTGTTGTATTATTTGTTAAAAAACATTAAAAGATATAAAATTTGATATTGATGTTGTAAAGAAGCTATATTTGTGTTGTATAACCCAGTTTGGTTGAATTATATTTGGTAAGTTAGAAGTTGTAGTAGTACTTTTAGGACGGTGAAACGAAGGGGGTAAAAATAAGCTAGTTTTGGCCTATCGGGCATTGTGGGCGGCCGCTCAAAATGAGCGTGCGGACGCACAAGCTATCTGAAGAAATTGTTCTTGAAACAGGGTACTTTGGGCGGTCGCACATGGTAAAGTGGGCGGTCGCACATCTTCTCTAGAATATTAAAGTGTTTCAATCTTATTGAGTTAGAAGTCAATCCTTGTCTAGGTTTTGGGTCCTAGTGTAGAAGCACCTAGACGGGTGTTTTGGGATGCTGAGATTGTAGATAATGGATTGATTGTGAATGTGTGCAAGATTGTGTTGTGACTTAATGTCATTGAGAATGAACTCTTTATGAGTAACTTGTTTGCATCTTTATGATGATATTTTGTGTGGTTCCTTACTTTGGAATCATGACCCGGTTGTTGTTTAAGCAAGTATTTATTACTATGCTCGTGTTAAAGTCTAGCTGGTACTTGTTTTGGTGTCGGGTAGTGGTAGGGATTCTAATGGCATACGAGCCAAGTTCATTGTAAGGCTTCTACCATTGGTTTCCCATTTTTAACCCCCTTTCTTGGGCCACGGATTGGGTTTGGGCTAGCTCTCCTTTGTGTGAGTTTAGTCACCGTTTGGGTTATGACTTTGTGTCATTTTGTCCCTGTTGTTGTTATTGTTGTTGTTGTTATTGTTTGGTTCATGAACCGTTTCAGCCCTTTGGTGCTGCTCAGTTGATACCTCTCAGATGGTTATATGTTTGATTCGAGAACCTTGGCTCAGTATCCACTTATGAGTGTTTATTTCCACCTTACGTGTGGTAAGATGAGTTGGCTTTGCCTATCATGTTATGTGCTATGTGAATGTTTATTGACATTGTTCAATTACGAGTATCATTTCAGCATGTAACGTAGTTGCATTTTAGTAGCTTACTGAGATTTATTCTCACCCCGTTCCTTTTAATGTTGTTTTCCTTAGATAAAGGAGAGCCCAGGGGATAGGTCACTTCACAAAGGAGGACGTCGAGGTGGTGATTTTGGGTAAGACATTTTGGGACATGTGTTATGTAAAGGCTACATTATGTAAATGTATAACCTTTTGGGTAGTGTACCCATGACTTCATCTTTGTATCACCTATTTTTGGAACATATTGGTGATTTGTAAATTGTAAGTAAAGTGTGTAAGCCTTGTGGCTAAGTACTTTGGTTGTGAAAGTTTGTTTGTGTGAAATGAAATCAAGTTTCAAGTAAATGTGTTTGGTTATATGAAACTTTTATGAAAGGACATTTCGAAAAAATTTCCTAAAATGTTTTATGACGTCTTCCGTGCGTGTCCCGAACGTGGGGCCAAGTAGGACCACGGGTTGGGGCACGACATGATCACTCCTATTGCCCGACGAATCGGTCTTTCTATCATGATCAATGTGTGAGTGTGTGTGTTTAGTGTTTGAGACTGAATCCAAGGATTGTCTATGTTCTTCTCATCGTAAGAAGCTCAGGTTAGCGTAGTTCATTAATGAATTTAGAATAGAGATATGAGGCGGGATCCTGCATAAAGAGGGGGAAGATTAGGGTTAGAAGTAGTTCCTAGATCATATTAGGGTTTGATGAAACCCTAGGATCATCATCGGCTATGTTATGTGCACATAAATAAGGATTAAAACCCTAGATCTAGTATGTTATGTATGGATAACTCTTAGATCTAGAATAATAATAAGAACATCATGAAACAATATGAATGAACATGTGAAACATGAATATCTCTACCCTAAACATGGCATATTTTATGAGTTTAGACTAAGAATATGAAGAACGCATGAAGAACATATAAATATGAATGAACAAACATAATGAAAACATGCACAAAATAGATCTAGCCTAAGAACATAATAAGAACATAAGTAAAAAAGGTTAGGATACTTACCTTGATCGGAAAGAATTAGCACAAAGTCCATAACCCCAAACCCGTCAAGGCCCGTCCCAGGAAGTTTCAAGCTCCACTCGACCTTGACTCTTCCGAAGTGGTAAACCTCAACCCGTGGCATAGTTCATCACTACATACCGGGGGTGACCTTTAATCCTCTCTTTAACTGAGCACAAGCCAAGATATTCTAGTTAGGGTCTAACACTCTGTGACCAAGTCAGTTTTTCATGTGCCTAGATTTCCCTAAACTAATGTTTTCAAATCATACATGCCGTTTCCAAAAGAAACAAGTGGTTATTATGGATAAAATAAAACTCCGTCCCCGCATGTATGCTTTACTACATTAATGTTGTTTAATCCCGCCACGTGTAGGATTCACAAACGTGGTGGAATCCAATGAGTATATGGGACCACGGGAAGGTCTATATAATAGTGTGACGATTCCACTATTTTCTTAGAAACCCCAAAAGGGTCCCTCCGACTTATAAAAAAAAGGAAAGAAGAGTCTTTTTCTTTAGTGGTTCGAGTCATGGCCATTGTGTGTTCAAGCCTCTCCATGGACCGAAAGTGTTACTCAAGACTGACAAGGGCCTCTTCTTCTACTTTAGGTACGATTGGTACTCACCGCATTTACCGAGACTCAACAAACCGGCTAGTTCGCTAATTAATCACTCTGAAAACTCCAACAGCATCAATGGACGGTCCTCCTACAAATGACTGAAACGCCAACAACACCATGTACCTCGAACAACACTCCTCTTTGGTCCAATCTCTCTAAGAGCAAGTTTCTGTTGGTGTATATGCCCTAGGCACGTTATTTGAACGATTAATGTTAACATTTGCTTATGCTTTAATAAAGATATTGAATGTTGATTATTATATCTTTTGCATGCTTATTATAATAATCCTCATCCCTGATAATTATGAAATAAGTATTAGTATAAGTTTAATAGATAATCATATAATGATTATGTGCATATGATACAATTAGACTTATGGGTATTTGTTGGAAAAAAAATACTGGACTGACCCCTATGAGATTTATGTCATGGTCACAATGTCATAATTAAGTCTCATTTAGTTATATCACAGGAATCTCTAGACCTGAGGTTATTACAGTCTTCCGTATAATGAACATTATGTTTGACATATTCTAATGTTACCCTTAACCGGGTAGCTATAAAGAATATGATTGGCGTAATCGGAATCATGTAGGGAAGAATAATAAGCCAAGATGGGATTTGTTCTTCGTCAAGAGAGATGTCAAGCTTTGGCCACTCGATGAATGTCGCGCCCACGGAAATTCCAAATCCATAAATATAAAATTTACAATATACATCTCAAAAATGCTAAATACCAAACCGGGCGCGTGAATTCAACTTATAAAACCAATACCAACAAACAACACCTCAACGAGATTATAACTCGGAGAGTAGAAATAAACGGGGAAGCAAGAACAACTATTAATAATATAAATACCCAAAGGACAACAATATTTACATAACACTGGGCGACTACGATCCCACAACAAAATACATCAAGGCTCCGGAGTGCAACTACCCCAAAGAAGGTCAACCTGCCCAGAAGATTCCCGTTACAACGGACCTCACGACGCTACTACTTGCTTTCCTGGGGGGGGTTAAGGAAAACAAAGATAGAAATAAACGGGGTGAGATAAAATCTCAGTAAGCTACTAAATGCAACTAGGTGTCATGCTATCATGAACAGTAATATAACAATAAGCATTCTCCATAAACAATCACTTAACAACAAATGAGAGGCTCCCTATCGCCAACCGTCCCATACCGGTTGGAAATAACGACCAGCTCATCATGCAGCACATAAAGATGAAATAAACACGTAACAAAGGATACTGAGCCAAGGTTTCACCAAACGGATATAACAAAGAAGCCTCTGCGTAGAACCAACCAATCAATCAATCTTCGTAGTAGCACAAACGGATGAAGATAAGAACCCGGTCAGAACCAACCAATCAATCCATCAACCATAGCAGCATAACAGCTGAAGAGAACCTCGGACAGAACAGACAAATTAATCACTCAACCAATCTTCGTAGTAGCATAAACAGCTGAAGATCACAACCCCGGTACCGGAACCATAATAATGTAACATGCCACAAAGGGCGGAAGCCATGCCACAAAGTCATGCTCCAAAAAGTTAGCTAGACTACTTCCGAAGGAAGCTAGCTCATCTCAACCAAGGCCAATCTGAAAGAGGAAAATAAGGCAAAACAATGGGCAACATTATAATGGACTCGGCTCATTGCCATTATAATCTTCCCCATCGCCCGACACAACCACAAATACCAGCTGGACTTTCCAATAAATGCCAAGTAATAAATACTAGCTTAAATAAACAACTAGTGATTCCAAAGTAGGGAACCATTCCCAATAATCACCATAAAGATGCAAACGATTACTCATGAAGAGTTCAACAACAATGAACACAAGAAGTTCCTCACAAAGAGTCCAACAACAATAAACGGGGTTGCTCATAGAGAGCCCAACAACATTGATCATTAAAACATGATGATTCCATGATAAGGGACCATACCAAATACATCCTAAAGGTGATACCCACGAGTTACTCATAAAGAGCACAACCCAACGGTCACTCACAAATGGTACAAAGACTATTACCAAATGACCATAAACGTCTACTCATAAAGAGTACTATGACCAAGAACTCAACCATCTCTTTACACATGGAATTCCAAATAGGAATCCGAATAAATGCACCTTAATATTAGTCAAAACCACAAGTACCTAATCACCATTTCACGCTTTACATCCGTTCATAAACGAATCAATTCTAAACACCCCAAACGAACCCAAAAGGTTACCCCTATTCATACATGATCACAAACGGACCAAACCCAACACTTTGTGTTCCATAACAACCCTCTAGGTACTATAGGATATCACCTAAAACCTAGACCAAGTCTTATCCTAAAATCATTTGATTGGAATAATCCTGAACACATCATAAGATGCTCAAACATTCCCAAACAATACTTAATCAAATTTCACAACACATTTGTTCACAAAGGAACCATTACACAAACACTAGAGTGTTAAACGGTGCCCAACTAAGTCACTAGAATAGTACTACGGAACCTAGACCGAGACTACACCTTGATCTTAAACCTCAACAATAAGACAACCATTCTTATCTGGAACCATGCGTCCAATAGAACCATTGCGTAGTACTCGAAAAGGGCTTTCCAACGATAGTTTACACGTCCAAAACGGAGTCCGGACAAAGAAGTTATGACCTCCGGAAGATTGAACGAAAACGGACAATTTTTATAAAGTGTTCGGCGGACATTATGAAAAATCCCTGTTTTGGCTCCGAATTTCACTCTTTTCGTTCTAAATCTTAGGAGTACCTATATATACTTCTATCCTAACATTTAAAGACAAGAAAACTCAATTCCTGTGCCTCTAAAACCAAATAAACCCAAAATTATTAAATAACATAAAACTACGTATCCAAACAACAAATCTAACTTGTATAGTGAAGTATAAAAATGACTTCTAAGCTTTAAAAAGCTTTCTATAAAAATATAAACCAATTTTACTAAGATTTGAACATAGTCATAAATAATATAAAATTACACAAAATACCAATAAATTCCAAATAAATTCTAAATTTCCCACAAATCATCACTTAACAACCCAAGCATCATAGATAGTAATTATGAGCATTAATATACAAAGAAGGGGGAAAGTAACTTACTTGGAAATTATGAAAGATGACGGAATTCAAATTTTCTTGGCTCTAAACGATCCTAGCGACGATCTATGCATTTTTCATAAAATGAGCAATAAAAAATAATGAATAGAAGATGACCAAAATAAGGAAAGAATGATGAGAGTTTTCTTACCTTTCATGGAGGAAGAGATAGAGAGAAGATGATTGAGTGTGTGTGTGTGTGTGTGTGTTTAGGTGAATGGGGGTGAGGGAGGGAGAGGGAGGTAGGGAGGTGGATGATAATATTTAAAAAGTTACACTTAGGGCCCCTCCTCCACTAACAACACAATACTCTTATACTTCCCTCTAACAACTAAGACCCAACACTCTACACTAGCACAAATAACCAATTAAATGCTAGGCATAAAATATTATGAAACAGAAAATGCACACATAATTATTTAAATAAATAAATAATTTAAATAAATAAATAAGAAATAAATAAATATTAAATATTTTTTCCTAAGAAAATAGAGGCGGGTTTTCGGGTCGTGACATTCACTCCTCCTTAAAAGAAAATTCGTCCCGAATTTTTAAATTACTTACCCGAAAGATCAAATAGCCACGGATACGCTGGTTCCGTCACTTCCCGAATTTCTCAATCATCCAATTTAAAACATCATATGGTAACCTTAAATAATGCTTACAACATAACAACCTCTCGTACTTAACTTCCTTCAATCGTTACCTTCACTACTAATTAGAATCCATATTCTAAATCGAAGAATCCAAATTGCTCCTAAACATAACTCTCGAGATACTACAAGCTTATCTCATTTCATAAACTTAATTACACTGCAAGGATACTTCCATTTGTAAACCGCATACTTAGTATTACTTCCCAGAAATTCAAACATTAAACCATCTCGAGCTTAATCAACTTCTTAAAATAGAGAAAGCTAAAGAAATTTTCCATCCTCATAATATTCACCAAAGTGGCTATATCTCCAAGGATTTCCATTATAGTGCTCTCACCTTAGATGGCACCTTAAATTAGAGGTACAATGTAAGCCCAAAATTTTAATACAAAATGTTTACTTAAATCCATGCTATAATTTCATCATCAAATTACTCCAAATCTTTGAAAGCCTAAAACAGTTACAAATACCAGTAGTCCGTAAAACAACTCAAATTTACCTTCACGAGATTTCCTCTAACTCCCATTTAAATTAATAATCCGTGCTTGTACACCCCACAGGAATTTAGCAAATCCTAAATCTTCAATGGCTAACCCACAATTAGTCTTTCACGTATACATTTATCAATTCGATGATACTTAGGCTCGATTTTTACTACCATCATAATAAACCTATTAGCTAATCACAGTCCAACTGACCCAATACTACATCATAGTATTCTTTAATATGCCCAAGTGTCTGTACCCAACTTTCCTTATCTACCCTTAATCCAAAACGAGAAACGCCACCATAAGAGATTTAGAACCATAAAACAACCATTTAACCAAAACTCAAAATGCCTTCAATATAGTTCGAGAAATTATTACTCTCTCAAAATGTGTCTAGTCCTTCAAACTTAACGCGCTTACCATCATTATGATTATAACTCCACAATATACTCATAACTCGTATTGCTTTAACTCAACTCCATTCATGTACTAAAATGATTCCAAAGTATAATAAACTCAATTTCTTAATATCACTTATAATAAACTATGTATTTCCTCATACTAAACAATTCCGATGCACTCACGTAGATGTACTAAAAGAAAGAAAAATCCCCTATCGAGAAATTCTCAAATTGAATCTTTAACTCTTTTAACCCAACCTATACCATACGTCCACCGATTCACCTATCAGTATTGTAGCTTATATTAACTCATCATATAACCCAAGTTCCCTATCGATCAAGCGACATATTGCCCCCAATATAAATTATACCCAAGACTTCAAAATTAATATTGCCAACAGAATAAGCTAAATTCCCAGCACAACCTTATAATAAAGATTTTCTGATTTTCAATATAGAACCTGAACATTATATATACTTAGTATGCTCCTAAACAAAGTCAAACATACTAATATAGAAATATTCACCACCTATCGATGGCACACAAGAAATTCGTAACACACGGAAAGCTAAACCATACCACTTAACTCATCAATATCTCGCATAGGTGACATAACTAAATCATCCTATATATACTAGTAACAATCACGTAGTTCCGTATTCGAGAATACACTTCAACATAAATCCATGAATGATAACAAACATGCGAACATAGCACAAAACGTTGTCCACTTTACGAAATAGATATGCCCGAGCCTTCAAATTTGCACTCTCGATTCCCAAACCAACTCACCCTAAGGGGACCAACACTATTAACATCAATCCTATACTTGATATACCAGAAAAGAAGAAACACTCGACGTCAACATCACAACTCATAACTCCACCAACTTCTACCTTAACCTTATCTTTCAAGAAAACTTAGTTTCTAAACCGCTCAACCTATAACACCCAAGTATTGAAACCTATTCAATATCAGAGTTCTTATTCTCTTTCAAATCTAAAACCATTGCTCTGATACCAACTGTCGCGCTCCGGAAATTCCAAAAATCCATAAATATAAAATTTACAATATACATCTCAAAAATGCTAAATACCAAAGGCGCGTGAATTCAACTTATAAAACCAATACCAACAAACAACACCTCAACGAGATTATAACTCGAAGACTAGAAATAAACGCGGAAGCAAGAACAACTATTAATAATATAAATACCCAAAGGACAACAATATTTACATAACACTGGGCGACTACGATCCCACAACAAAATACATAAAGGCTCCGGAGTGCAACTACCCCAAAGAAGGTCAACCTGCCCAGAAGATTCCCGTTACAACGGACCTCACGACGCTACCACTTGCTTTCCTGGGGGGGTAAGGAAAAAACAAAGATAGAAATAAAGGGGTGAGATAAAATCTCAGTAAGCTACTAAATGTAACTAGGTGTCATGCTATCATGAACAGTAATATAATAATAAGCATTCTCCATAAACAATCACTTAACAACAATGAGAGGCTCCCTATCGCCAACCGTCCCATACCGGTTGGAAATAACGACCAGCTCATCATGCAGCACATAAAGCTGAAATAAACACGTAACAAAGGATACTGAGCCAAGGTTTCACCAAACGATATAACAAAGAAGCCTCTGCGCAGAACCAACCAATCAATCAATCTTCGTAGTAGCACAAACGGCTGAAGATAAGAACCCGGTCAGAACCAACCATCAATCCATCAACCATAGCAGCATAACAGCTGAAGATAACCTCGGACAGAACCGACAAATTAATCACTCACCAATCTTCGTAGTAGCATAAACAGCTGAAGATCACAACCCCGGTACCGGAACCATAATAATGTAACATGCCACAAAGGCCGAAGCCATGCCACAAAGTCATGCTCCAAAAAGTTAGCTAGACTACTTCCGAAGGAAGCTAGCTCATCTAAACCAAGGCCAATATGGAAGAGGAAAATAAGGGCAAAACAATGGGCAACATTATAATGGACTCGGCTCATTCCCTTTATAATCTTCCCCATCGCCCGACATAACCACAAATACCAGCTGGACTTTCCAATAAATGTCAAGTAATAAATACTAGCTTAAATAAACAACTAGTGATTCCAAAGTAGGGAACCATTCCAAATAATCACCATAAATATGCAAACGATTACTCATGAAGAGTTCAACAACAACGAACACAAGAAGTTCGTCACAAAGAGTCCAACAACAATAAACGGGGTTGCTCATAGAGAGCCCAACAACATTGATCATTAAAACATGATGATTCCATGATAAGGGACCATACCAAATACATCCTAAAGGTGATACCCACGAGTTACTCATAAAGAGCACAACCCAACGGTCACTCACAAATGGTACAAAGACTATTACCAAAATGACCCTAAACGTCTACTCATAAAGAGTACTATAACCAAGAACTCAACCATCTCTTTACACATGGAATTCCAAATATAAAATCCGAATAAATGCACCTTAAGATTAATCAAAACCACAGGTACCCAATCACCATTTCACGCTTTACATCCGTTCATAAACGAACCAATTCTAAACACCCCAAACGAACCCAAAAGGTTACAACCTATTCATACATGATCACAAACGGACCAAACCCAACACTTTTGTGCTCCATAACAACCCTCTAGGTACTATAGGATATCACCTAAAACCTAGACCAAGTCTTATCCTAAAATCAATTTGATTGGAATAATTCTGAATACATCATAAGATGCCCAAACATTCCCAAACAATACTTAGTAAAATTTCACAACACATTTGTTCACAAAGGAACCATTAACAAACACTAGAGTGTTCCACGGGACCAACTAAGTCAACTAGAATAGTACTACGGAACCTAGACCGAGACTACACCTTGATCTTAAACCTCAACAATAAGACAACCATTATGATCTATAACCCTGCGGCCAATAGAACCATTGCGTATTACTCGAAAAGATCTTTCCAACGATAGTTTACATGTCCAAAACGGAGTCCGGACGAAGAAGTTATGGCCTCCGGAAGATTGAACGTAAAACGGACAATTTTTATAAAGTGTTCGGCCGGGACATTATGAAAAATCCCTGTTTTGGCTCGAATTTCACTCTTTTCGTTCTAAATCTTAGGAGTACCTATATATACTTCTATCCTAACATTTAAAGACAAGAAAACTCAATTCATGTGCCTCTAAAACCCAAATAACCCCAAAATTATTAAATAACATAAAACTACGTATCCAAAACAACAAATTCTAACTTGTATAGTGAAATATAAAAATGACTTCTAAGCTTATAAAAGCTTTCTATAATAACTATAAACCAATTTTACTAAGATTTGAACATAGTCATAAATAATACTCCCTCCGTCCCACCGAAAATTGCAAAACTTACCAAAATGGGCGTCCCATAGAAATTGCACATTCCATAAATGGAAAGTTTTTAATACTTTTTAATTAGTGGGTCCCACTTCTCATACTCACATCCACTAACCCACTAACTATTCTCTACCCCACTTTCTCTCTCCCACTCAACTATCAACACTCACAACACATCACCTTTTTTCACTTTTTCCCTTAATTCTTGTGCCATAGTTTTTTTTTGAAGTTTCCGGCGGGACGGAGGGAGTATAAAATTACACAAAATACCAATAAATTCCAAATAAATTCTAAATTTCCCACAAATCATCACTTAACAACCCAAGCATCATAGATAGTAATTATGAGCATTAATATACAAAGAAGGGGGAAAGTAACTTACTTGGAAATTATGAAAGATGACGGAATTCAAATTTTCTTGGCTCTAAAAGATCCTAGTGACGATCTATGCATTTTTCATAAAATGAGCAATAAGAAATAATGAATAGAAGATGACCAAAATAAGGAAAGAATGATGAGAGTTTTCTTACCTTTCATGGAGGAAGAGAGAGAGAGAAGATGATTGAGTGTGTGTGTGTGTGTGTTTAGGTGAATGAGGGTGAGGGAGGAGAGGGAGGTAGGGAGGTGGATGATAATATTTAAAAAGTTACACTTAGGGCCCCTCCTCCACTAACAACACAATACTCTTATACTCTCCTCTAACAACTAAGACCCAACACTCTACACTAGCACAAATAACCAATTAAATGCTAGGCATAAAATATTATGAAACACAAAATGCACACATAATTATTTAAATAAATAAATAATTTAAATAAATAAATAAGAAATAAATAAATAATTAAATATTTATTACTAAGAAAATAGAGGCGAGTTTTCGGGTCGTGACAATGAATGGTATTGATGAAATGCATGGCCATGCTCAAATGAATTGATTAGATCAATGTAATTTGTATTATCACTACATTCGGGATCGAGAAAGCATTGAACATAGGTGAGTTGACCAATGACCATGGCTTACGTTCAAATGATATCGTGTAACAAAGAGATTGTGTTATGTTCTATTTAGGAAACTTTAGATTTCAAAGTTATACTAATTGGGTAGTCATAATGGCTTGCTAGAGTCCGCTTATGACTTACGCGGGTTTGAATGGTTCGGACTCATTGCCAACTTAGTATAATCCTATTATATCACACACATAGAACGGATAATTAAAAGGAGCGAAAAACGAGGAAACTGGAGGAGGGAGCCGTTCGACACCCTTGGAGCCGCACGGCTGCCAAGGAGCCGTACGGCCGCCCCCCGGCACTGCAGTTTATTTTGAGTCTCTTCTTGTTGGACAACAAGACCTAAGTCCTAAAGGGTTTTGGAAACCTCTTGTATATAATGTGGACAACCGGGAATAGTTCCCTATGCATTGATTTTGCAAATCACAAACTCTTTCTTGGAGAGAGAGAATACACATAATATACTAGGATCATTGTGTTTGATTAATTCCCAATCATCAAATCACAATAATCTTTAGGAGCTTTGAAGAATCGTTCTTCACCATTGTTTTTCAAACCGAAGGCCTAGCAGTCAAGTTCAAGAAGGCGTTCTTGAATCCGTTCATTGTGTGGATCACCGGTAGAGGGTGCACTTCTTTGTATCTTAATCCAAATTTTCACATGTCGTTCTACAAGGGTTAGTTTCTTTCATCTACATACTATGAATTGTTGATCATAACGGATCTAGGCTATTGGGTTTCTTCATGTTATTCTTCCGTTGCGCATGATTGCACGAAACCCAACAGTGGTATCAGAGCCCTGTTGATGATCAATAATTCTAATATTGTCATGATATAATTATTTAATGAGATTATTTAATTTGTATGATCATGATAAGATGAATTTATGTGATGGAATTTTATATAAGATATAAAATATGCATGCTAGTTGATGATAAGATTATGTGGTTGTAATATTAATTTGATTGATATGTATGATCGCATGCTTAGATTATTATGTTGTAATTGGATTATGTTTATTGATAGGCCAAACTACGTTTAGCCCCCCAATGTATACACTGAATCCCACTTTGCACCCCCGCGCGAATTTTGTCCCACTTTGGTACCTCATGTTAAAATTGTCCCACTTTGCCACCCGAGTTCCAACGGAAGTTAAAAATTTAACGAAATTTTTCATGTGCATGTCACATGATGGGTATTATGGACATTCTATTATAATTTATAATTTTCTTTTAGTTTTATTTTCTCACTCTTCTCATGTTCAATAAAAATTGTATTATAATTTAAAAAAATATAAAAAAGTATTTTATACATTATATTTTTAAATAAAAATATATAAATTATAATATCATACTTAGAATTCTAACTTATATTTAAAAAATAATTAAAATGTGTAGAATAATTTTTAACCTATTATTTTGTCAAAAAATATAAAATAATTATAATAATACTATTAATATTGTGTAATGTTTGGATGTGGGCACTGGAATCGAGGTTTGTTCCATGGGGCCGCCAGATTATAAGGAAGGGTTAGGAAGAGGCCCTCTCTCTTTCTCCTCCCAGCTTCAATCACTATACGGCAAATCCTTTTCTTATTGCCTAGTTGACCGAAATAGCGACTCAACAGTGAGCAGCAAGCTAATTTTCGGGGAATAAGGAAATAATGAACCACCCGAAATTGAATTTCACCGCATTCGTTGGAGGAAACGACATTCCGGTCGACGCATTCTACTACGTTTGAAAAATTCCATACTCGTCGGAGCGGAGGTGTTGGAAATACCCGATTGAAGATGAAACCCAGAATTAGGTTTTAATCCGGTCGACACTGTAATAACCGGAATTTTAATTATTTATTTATATTATTTTCGGTTTTGTGAAACTAATTAAATGATAATTAGAGTTATAAAGTAATTTAAAGAAGTGGGCCCAAGGAAATTGGATTGGCCCGAAAGTTTTAATTAGTAAACCCAACCCAATTAGGAATCAACCCAAGGTATAAATTAATGAGTTAGTCAACTTAAGAATTCATTATTATCATAAACTCAAAAAAAAAAAGGGGAAAGAAAAACAAACCCTAGTTCTAGTAGCCGCCGGCCGAACATAGAGAGGGAGGAGAAGAAAATTCCGGCCATTATTTTGGAGATCCAATCCGATCATTCTCAAGGTAAGATCAAATCCCATCTTCTAAAATTATTTCATTGGATTTGGAGGTTTAAAACATAAACTATGCATGAATTAAGAAAATAAAGAATTATGATTGCATGCTAGTTATTTATGATGAGAAGTATTTATTAAAATCCTAAATAATTAAGGTGTTGATTATATGATGATCTTCATGTTAGTATTGGTCTTAAGTTGATCTTTATAACCATGATTTTAAATGGAATACTATTATTCAATGCATGGGGATTAGACCAATATGGAATTGAGGCTATTAGGTTTAACAAAAAAGGAAGAAAATATGAATTCCACCATGGTAGCATTCGGCCGAATGGCCTTGATCAACTAGAAAATTGTTTTGGTTGGTTTTAATGATTTTTATTGTTAAGTTATGAATAAATTGATGTTAGAAAGTACAATGGAAAATTAGATCAAGAAAAAAATGGATAAATCAATGGATTTTGGAACATATATGTCTCGGCAATGGTGATAATTATGGGTGTTGAATTCGGTTGAAGATGTTAGAATTGGGACGGAAAGTTAGTGTTCCCGTTAAGTTTCTAACGGAAAGAAAACAAAATTGTTAAAAGGATTGTTAACAAGTTAGAAAAGTAACTTGAGGAAATAGAATAAACACTTGGAAGACCTTGAAGGTTAAAAAGTAACGAGAAAGGAAAAGATTAGAAGTTCAGTTAGTTCCCTAACGGGAAAGGACTAAACTGAAAAGAATTAAAGTTAGCAGAAAGAAAAAGGAAAACTTTGAAGTTAGAGGGGCCTAAGTGATTAAAAAGAGAAACTTAGGGGACCTTATGAACAAAACCAAAGTCCAAGGACCTTTTTGCAATTAAAGGAAAGTTGAAGGACTAATCTGCAATTAATCCAAAGTGGAAGGACTAAATTGCAATTGAGTTAAAGTTGAAGGACTAATCTACAATTAATCCAAAGTGAAGGACTAAATTGTAATTGAACTAAAGTTGAAGGACTAAATTGCAATTAATCCAAAGTTGAAGGACCAATTTGCAATTAACCCAAAGTTGAGGGACCAAATTGTAATTAACCCAAAGTTGAAGGACTTAATTGCAATTATATCAAGTTAAAGGACTGACTAGTAAATCAAAGTCAGAAACTGAAACGTAAAGAAAGAAGTAACGAAGTAAGAAGTTAAAACGCATCTCTCAGTTAACTAAGTAGAATCGTTAACAATGTAGAGAGTACTAAAGTACATTACTCCGTGCCTTGTAGATTTGCACAGAGAGGAGATTGCGAGGAAAAGCAATTCAGGTAAGGGATTACGTTCCTTACAGTATTTGAACTCCTGTTTATTGGAATTCGGTATTTCTTTCTAAAGTTAGCTATCAGTATGGCATGATAGTATTTGAATGAACTCTGCGTTATTGAACGTTCTTTGAAAGAATCTATACTTAGTGATGTCCCCATCGATCTACTAAGTATCGAAGTTTGAAACTTGTATCACATACTTGTACCATGGTATGTTCTAATTTTAACTTGTAAGTAATCGCTTACTCGTTAAGGCATTTAATTTTAACTTGTAAGTTAATCGCTTACTCGTTAAGGCATTTAATTTTAACTTGTAAGTTAATCGCTTACTCGTTAAGGCATCCAATGTCCAGTTAGAAAAGACATTGACGGACAGTCCAGTTAGAAAAGACTCGTCCTTTAAACTAGGGATTGCATGAGTGATCACATGCCTTCTCTCAGGAATTGTCTGATTACAAGGATGATTCTAGACCCCGAGCATATGTGTGTGGATACCATATATGTTACGACCCACACTATTGGCTGAAGAAGCTAGGTGTACAAATTGTACCTTTGGCATTGAGGTTATAATGTACGTTACCAAGGAATTGACGGAACTTGAATGAATCCCATTGGATTGTAGTGCATAATCCTTTGAAAGTAAAATCCTAAAAGTAATAAGACTGTATTGTTCTGCAGCCTTGATCCAAAAGTAACTGAACTTATCTTTGAAAAAGTTATTCATAGTATTCGTTCTGGTCGTCTCTCCTTAGTAACCGGAGAGGCCACGTATGAACTTACTGAGCATTCGTTCGCTCATCCCTTCTCTATAAATTTTGTTTTCAGGATTTAAGTAGAAGGACAAGACAAGGAAAGCAGCCGTAGAAAGACGGTGGATTGAAGATTCTTAATTTAGTAGTTTTAAGTACGTTTATTATTTGATGTAAGTTGAAGTACATTGAAGGTTAAGGTTGTTACCTACCAAGACATGTTAAGTTACGCTTCCGCTATTATTGTGAATTTGTGGTTAATTAAGGGGCTGTTGTGAACCCTAAATTGAAGTATTTAATATTGTTATTTATGGATATTTAATGCCATTAAATGCTCAGATATTATAAGAAAATTCGGGGTGTTAGAGACACATTCTACAACGTTCAAATAAAAGTTGATTCTCTGGGTTTTCTATTTTTTAGATTTCTTAGAATAGCCCAGATTGAAGATGAAACCCAGATTTGGGTTTTAATTTCATCCTCTTTTTTTTCTAGATTTTGATCTTTAATTAGGATTAATCTTGCTTGCTGGCTATTGTGGTGATGGTGGAGGCATGGTGGACGTTTGGTTGTGGGGAAAATGGTGGTGGGGAATTTTTTAAGTTGGGTAGATGGTGGTGGAGGAGATTATGGAATGGTGGTGTGCGGGTGGTGTTGTGGTTGTGGGCTGTTAACAAGGTCTGAAGAAGACAACATAGATTTTCATGATTAAATGACACTTATGCCCTTATATGTTTTAGTTAAAATTCATAAACATCTATCATGTGACGCGCACATGGTAGATTTTGTTAAATTTCTAACATTCGTTAGGATGTGGAGGTAAAGTGGGACAATTTTAAATGAGGGTACCAAAGTGGGACAAATTCGTGCGGGGGTGCAAAGTGGGATTCAGTGTATACATTGGGGGGATAAACGTAGTTTGGCCTTATTGATAAGCTTGATCTAATTTGTATGTGGAATAAATTGGTTATTGACTATATGAATTAGATGGGTTAAAATTCGTAATCTGTGTTTTCATGTTTTTGTAATCTGATTATGTATGAACATGATATTGGGATTGATCTAATTTTTGAAAATCTAGAAAATCTAGAAACTGGACATGGCGGCCGTACGGCCAGATGGAAGCCGCACGGCTTGTTTCCTATCATACGGAGCCTGCCCCATTTTCCAAAATGTTGCTCTGTTTTCTCGTGTCCAGATTGTTTTGTAAATTGTTTATAGAATTCGAATCTGGTTTCAGACGGCTGGTTTTTGAAACCGTATTTCCTGAAACAGTTTTCTGTCAAAGAATTAAGAGTCATTGCAGAAATCAGAGTTCTAAAGAGTTTAGAATTGTTGTAATTTGTGAGATTAAAAGACAATGAAAGATCTTGAAACAAGTGTCCGATCTATACGGGAATGTGGATGCCTTTTGGCTTAGTTTCGACCGTATAGAGAAGTTACTTGGTTTCTTGGTCCTAGTACGGGAATGTGGATGCCTTTTGGTTTAGTTTCGACCGTACGGTTTGTGCTATAAATTTCAAGATGCTCTGCGGATTCAGTTTCAGACTTTAATCCTATAACTAGCGCAACTAATATCACATAAAATTAATTCAGTTAATTGATTAACTTTATATGTATGAACCTTCTTGAAAATTTAAGTCAAGTGCCAAATCCATGATTAAAACACATGTGAGTACGTGGGTAGTTTTATGCGGGCTCTGCCAAAGCGAGGCGCATTGATTCTATTCATCTATGAGCAAGATGAGGAAAGAGTGATTCCTATACGTTTAAAGTGGTTTGACTTAATTAGGCCATCAAAAGGGTTTTGGGCCTAAAGGCACTGATGGATTAAAACATGTTAGACATATGATGTCTAAAATCTCACAAGGGATCTAAGAGTCATATGTGATATGATTGACAAGGAGTTGTCTACCTAATTAATTTAATTTGAGCAGTATCGCCAAGCGGACTTGAAATTAAATTAAAGCTGGATCTTATCCCACTTGAATTATATGATACATTGGATGTATATGAAGATTATATAATTTAGTGAGAGTATTTATGAAATAATAAATTTAAAATATCTTTAATTAAGTTGGAACTTATATATGGTTACATGTTTGCATAATTATAGATAATGGCACAAAACAATCTAAACCTATCATTGCGATCTATCCTTAAGAAGGAAAAACTTCAAGAGAATGGTGATAACTTCATGGATTGGATCCGATGCCTTAGAATTGTTCTAAAGCATGAAGACATGCTATACATTCTTGATGAACCCGTTCCAGAAGAGGAACTTGCTGCCATTGCCCCTAGGGAAGAGAGAAACGCCTACAAGAAGCACAAAAGTGATTCTCGTGAAATCGGCTGTCTCATGCTTGCTGCCATGTGTTCTGAGATTCAGAAGACTCTTGAGAACTTGGAAGCCTATGATTTAGGCGTTGAATTGAAAGTCATGTTTCAAGAGCAAGCAAGGTAGGAAAGGTTCCGATACCATAGCTGCCCTGATCTCATGTAAGATAAGTAAAGGATAGTCGGTAGGTCCTCATGTTTTGAAGATGAATGCCTACTTTGAGCATCTTGAGAGGCTTGGCTATCCCATCTCTATTGAGTTGGCCACTGATTTTTTTCTTAACTCATTGCCTAAAAGATATAATCAATTCGTCATGAACTATAATATGCATGGCATGGATAAGTACCTGTCTGAGTTGCATGGGATGCTAAAGACATCAGAAAATAAATCGTTAAAGAAGCTCCTCCTGTGCTTGTGGTTTCTAAGGAAGAAAAGGGCTCAAAAGCTAAAGGAAAGGTTAAGGCAAAAGTTGTCAAACCCAAGATAAGCAAGGCAAATGTTTTCAATGCTGTGGTGGCTAAACCAAACTCCCAAAAGGATACAATCTGTTTCCACTGCAATGAGATTGGTCATTGGAAACGTAATTGCAAGGCATACGTGGAAGAAAAGAAGAAGAAGAAGAAGGGTAGTGGGACTGCTTCTACTTCAGGTATCTATGTTATAGATATACTCCTTTCTACTTCTAGTTCCTGGGTATTAGATACCGGATGTGGATCTCATATTTGTTTAAATGTGCAGGAACTAAGGAATAGGAGGCTACTCAAAGATGACGAGGTGAACCTACACGTGGGGAATGGAGCAAGAGTTGCTGCATTAGCCGTAGGAACCTATGATGTCATCTTACCTAGCGGATTAATTCTTGTTTTGAACAATTGTTATTACGTTCCGGATTTGAGTATAAATATTATTTCAATTTCTTGTTTGTATAATGAAGGTTATAGTTTTCTTATTAAAAATAAGAAGTTTTCTATTTATTTAAATGATATGATTTATTGTACTGCGTATTCATTTAATGGCCTTTATGTCCTTGATGTTGAGAATAGAAATAATGAGGTTATCTATAATGTAAATAAGAAATCCAAACCTAATGATGTAAATCACACTTATTTGTGGCATTGCCGTCTTGGTCATATTAATGAGAAGCGTATCTCAAAACTCCATGGGGACGGACTTTTAGATTCACATGATTTTGAATCATATGAAACTTGTGAGTCTTGTTTACTTGGAAAGATGACTAAGACACCTTTTACTAAAAGTAGTGAAAGGGCTAGTGACTTATTGGGACTCATACATACTGATGTGTGTGGACCAAAGAACAACAGTGCTAGGGGAGGATATCAATACTTCATAACATTCACTGATGATTTTTAGTAGATATGGATATGTCTACTTAATGAAACACAAAAGTGAATCTTTTGAGATATTTAGAATATTTCAAAATGAAGTACATAATCAACTTGGCAAAACTATTAAAGTACTTCGATCTGAACGTGGTGGAGAATATTTAAGCCAAGAATTTGACAACCATCTTAAAGATTGTGGAATTGTTTCAGAATTAACTCCACCTGGAACACCACAATGGAATGGTGTGTCTGAGCGAAGAAATAGGACTTTATTGGATATGGCCCGCTCTATCATGAGTCAAGTTAATCTTCCTTTATCCTTTTGGTGACATGCACTAGAAACTGCTGCTCTTACACTAAATAGAGTTCCAACTAAATCGGTTTAAAAGACTCCATATGAGATGTGGACTGGAAAGAAGCCTTGTCTTTCTTTCATGAGAATTTGGGGTTGTGAGGCTTATGTTAAAAGACTTGTGTTGGGTTTTGAGGGTCCATGCACAGCGGAAGATATCAATAAAAAAACAACAAAACCCTAAGCCCCAGGATCCATTCATGATGATTAAATTAATAGCAAGATGAATTTAGAATACTAACCGTTATTGTGCGTTAAAAATTTTGGATCTTCAAATCTTCAAGTCTTCAACTTTATGATTTGAAATCCTCGTTCTTCACATTCTTTGAATCACCATTGCAGGAGCAAGAATTGGAGATGCTAAAGCAAGAACCCTCTATGTTTATCCACACGCGAACGAATATCTAGAACCATTCTAGATCTGGATTGCTAGACCCATTAGAAAACACGCTTTTCTAATCTTCAAAGGCTATATGAATTTATTGTGTTCTTGAGATTTTGATTCACAATCTAAACTCAAGAATGTGTTTCTCAAAACATGGAGGCTACCAATAATGATACAATATCAATTAGGGTTGATTTGGGTGTTTGAACATCTATTTATACTCATAGGTCCTTAACCCTTAATGTCTTTGAGTCTAAATCCCATCATTGTTCAAAACTGTCCAAAACAGCCTCCCAGCGGTTGCACGGCCGCTCCTTTTAAAGTTCTCGGCCGAGTTGCATGGCCGAGTCCTTTAATCTGTGCCCTCGTGTACACTGCTCAGAATCATGTATGCATTCGACAATGCACTACACGGCCGCTCCTTTTAATGTGCTCGGTCGTGCACCCCAGAAACTCAATTTTAGCCTTTTTAAATGATTCGTTCTATTGTGTGTGACCCCATAGGATTATATTAAGTTGGAAATGAGTCCAACCAAGGTCAAACTCATAAATCATGAGCGGACTCTAGTAAGCCATCATGACTACCCAATTAATATAACTTAACCATTATTCATCATAGAACATATCAAAATCCTTTTGTCACGCGATATCATATTGAACATAAGTCATGGTCCACGTCATGTCGCGACCCCGAACCCCGCGGCCCGAGATCACGAGCTGGACGTCGACTTAAAACCAAAACTGTGAAATACCGAAGTTAAAAATTCCATTTGACACAAAAGGTGATGTCACAAAGCAATATCCACAAGTTATAATCACATTATCAACAATAAAAAAGACTTGATCCAAAGTTTTACAATCCAAGATAATAACCAAATACTATCATAAACTTCCACAAGTTATGCCCAAAAGAATATAAATGTACATACTAATGACGTCATTGTTTGGTACGACTATCCCAAAAAGGTTACACATTTATAAATGTAAACAACCTATAACCACTTCCCCAAAAGAATGTATCCACACTCGACGTCCTCTTTCTCGTGATCAGCGAGACTAATCCTTAGCACCTGGGGGGGGGGGTTAAGGAAAAACAAAGATAAAAGAAAGGGGGTGAGATAAATCTCAATAAGTTACTAATGCAACTACATGACATGTTATGATACAATAAGTAATAACAACATCAATATCTCATATAACATAACAATTATCAGATAATAAATAGCAGCGGAAATAAACACATAACAAAGGATATTAGCCAAGGTTTCCAAACCGATACATCCAAATAAAGGATCGCTGCGCAGCTTCAATAATCAACAAATCACATCCTCATAATAGCATGAAAGCCGAAGAGAAATCCCCCGGTACCCGAACAATAACCATAAGAGTGTCACAAAGACAGAGCCATGCAAAAGTCATGCCACGTCACACGGTAGCTAGATACATTCATAAAGGAAGCTAACTTATCTCTTCCAAGGCCAATCTGGAAAAGGGGTATAGTAAGGGCAAACAATGGTCAACATTATAATGGACTTGGCTTTGCTATTATAATCTTTCCCATCGCCCGATGCAACAAATGCCAGCTGGGCTTCCAAATAAATGCTAAGTAATAATATATTAGCACGATAAACAACTAATGATTCCAAATTAGGGAACCAATCCAAATAAATTACCACAAAGGTAAACCAATCCAACAACACATCAAGGATGGACCACATTCCCAAAATGACACTTATCAAATTCCATATCATATTTATTCACATAAGAATCAATTCCACTTAATGAAGTGTCCACGATGTTATCTTAAGTTAACTAGGGTGATACTTCGAGCCTAGATCGGGCTTGAACCATAAAACAATTCGAAAACAAAGGTACTCAGGACAGCTGGTATGGGCGGTCGCCCATAGCCAGTCCGGCAGTCGCCCAAAGCCCACATCCAAGCCTAAAACCCAACTGACTTCATGGGCGGTCGCCCAACCCAAAAGTGGGCGGTCGCCTACTCACTTTTACTCAAATTCTCCGGATCAACTGATCTCATGGGCGGTCGCCCAAACCACCCATGGGCAGTCGCCACGCACCCAGGTCGCCGGAAAACGGCAAGAACCAAATGGGTTCTTCCATTTTCTTACCACAAACCAAATCTCACAATCAACACTCCCAACTTGATCCCCAAAGTACCCAAACAACATCTAACTAAAAAGGGGACCTAAAAACACCATTTATTAACCAAAACCAAGAATCAAACCCAACATTCATATCAATCACCATTATTTTTGACCATAAACTCAAATAAATTCCAAATAAATTCTAAACTCAACCAAACTTCAAATATATCACATCAAGCATTATATAAACATGATATGAACATTTTAGCATCAAAATGGGGGAAAAGTAACTTACTTGAGATTCCCAAAGATGATGGATTTCAAATATTTTTGACTCCACACGAACCTATCGACGATCTAAACAAGATTCATGTTTTAAGAAATGAGAAATAGCAAGAGGAAGAGGAAGAAAATGAAGAGAGAAGGGAGAGAAAGCTTACCTACACAAATGGAGGAGAGAGAGAGAGTTTGCTGGGAGGTGGAGTGAGTGAGGGAGAAGGTGAGGGAGAGGAGAAGGAGTAGGGAAATTATTTAAAAAGTTACATCTAGGCCCCTCCCCTTCTACTACACACAATACTACACTCCCTCCTAACAATTAAGACTCAACAATACCACACTAACCCAAATGACTCAATTAAAATGCTAGGCATAAATTATTATAACACATAAATTGCACACATAATATTTAGGTAAATAATAATTAAATAAATAAATAAGCAAATAAATAAATAATAATTATTTATTACTAATAAAATAGAGCCTAGATTTCGGGTCGTGACATTCACTCCCCCTTAAAGAAAATTCGACCTGAATTTTTACGAGACTTACCCGAATTAAAAAGCCACGGAAATTTCCTCTCGATCTCATCTCGGAGCTCCCACGTCGACTCTCGATATTATGATTCCTCCAAAGAACTCTAACCAATGAAATGCTTTTGTTCCTCAACTCTTGAACTTTAGAATCTAAGATCCGAACCGGTCGTCCTCATAAGTCATATCGGGCTCAATATCCTCCGGTACCCTCGGTAACACGTGAGATGGATCATGAACGTACTTCTGAAGCATAGAAACGTGAAAGACGTTGTGCAACCGGTCTAAGGATGACGGTAACGCGAGTCGATACGCAAGAAGTCCAAACTTTCCCAAATCTCAAACGGCCAATAAACCTCGGAGCCAATTTACCTTTCTTCCCAAACCTACGAATACCCACCTTTGGAGATACTTTCAAGAACACAAAATCACCGGTCTGAAAACTAAGATCTCGCCTTCGGTTATCTGCATAGCTCTTATGTCGACTATGGGCTGTTTTCAATCGATCCCGGATAACTCTAACTTTCTCGACTGAATCCTGAAGCAAATCAATACCCACGATCTTCGCTTCACCGACCTCATCCCAACAAATAGGCGATCTACATTTTCTTCCATACAAAGCCTCATACGGTGCCATCTCGATACTAGCCTGATAACTGTTGTTGTAAGAGAATTCCACTAACGGCAAATGTCTATCCCAAAAATCGGAAAAGTCTATCGAACAAGCTCGCAACATATCCTCCAAAATCTGAATGGTCCTCTCGGATTGACCCATCGGTCTGGGGGTGAAAAGCTGTACTGAATCGCAAATCTGTACCAAAGCTTCCTGAAACGCCTTCCAGAATCTAGAAGTAAACCTCGGGTCTCGATCTGACACAATGCTAACCGGAACCCCATGCAATCTAACGATCTCGTCGATGTAAAGGGTCGCAAGCTTCTCCATCGAATATCTGATGTCAATAGGCAAGAAATGTGCACTCTTGGTCAATCTATCCACTATTACCCAAACACTGTCATACTTCCTACGGGTACGAGGTAGTCCCGTAACGAAATCCATAGTCACATGCTCCCATTTCCACTCGGGAATCTCTAATGGCTGAAGTAGTCCCGCGGGTCTCTGATGCTCGGCTTTGACCTGCTGACAAGTTAGACACTTCGAAACATACTCCGCTATTTCCCTTTTCATATTGATCCACCAAAATTGTTGCTTCAAATCCTGATACATCTTCGTACTACCCGGATGAATTGTATATACTCGATTTGTGACCCTCATCTAAAACTTGCCTTTTTAATCTGCCAACATCAGGTACGCAGAAACGACCACGGAAAGTCAACACTCCACTCGAACTCAAAGAAAAATCCTCAAAATTCTTTTCCTTCAATTACCCATTATCTTCACCAACTCGGGATCTTCTTTCTGAGCTTCCTTTATCCTCTGAATTAGGGTCGGAGATACCCTAATATTCGCAAAAATATCCCCATGTCTCGATTCACAAGGAGACCAATCTCGAACATCCTCAAGCATTTTCCATTCCCGAACCATCATCGAAGCCACATAAGATTTTCTACTAATCGCATCGGCTACCACATTTGCTTTTCCCGGTGATAAGAAATTGTACAATCGTAATCCTTCAACAATTCCATCCATCGGCGCTGCCTATTATTCAACTCTTTCTGGGAGAAAAGGTATTTCAAACTCTTGTGATCGGTAAAAATCTAGAACTTTGCTCCATAAAGGTAATGCTTCCACTTATGCAACGCAAATACAATAGCCGTAACTCCAAATCATGAGTCGGGTAATTCTGTTCACTAGGGGTCAACTTCCTCGAAGCATAGGCAATCACCTTCCTGTTCTGCATCAAATCACAACCCAAACCCTCTTTCGAAGCATCGCTATAAATTACTAAGTCATCATTCCCATTAGGCAAAGTCAAGATCGGTGCGGTAGTCAACCTCTTCTTCAATTCCTCGAAACTCTTGTCACATTTCTTGGTCCACACAAACGGGACATTCTTCCGGGTCAACTGGGTCATCGGAGTAGCGATCCTCGAAAATCCCTCAATAAATCTTCTGTAATAACCGGCTAAACCCAGAAAACTTCTGATCTCGATCACTGACTCGGGTCTCTTCCAATCCACTATAGCCTCTATCTTTGAAGGATCCACCAAAATCCCATCTTTCGAAATAACATGACCTAGAAACGAAACCTTCTCGAGCCAAAATTCGCATTTACTAAACTTCGAAAACAATTTCTCCCTCGCAAGAACGGATAAAACTGTCCTCAAGTGTTGCTCGTGCTCCTCTCGGGATTTAGAGTAGACGAGTATATCATCAATAAAGACCACCACGAACAAATCAAGATAAGGATGGAAAACTCGGTTCATCAAATCCATAAATACGGCCGGCGCGTTCGTCAACCCAAACGGCATAACCAAGAACTCGTAATGACCTTACCGAGTGCGAAAAGCAGTCTTCGAAATATCCTCCGATCGAACCTTCAACTGATGGTACACACTCCTCAAATCAAGTTTAGAGAAAACCACGGACCCTTGAAGCTGGTCAAATAAATCGTCAATATGAGGTAGAGGATACTTATTCTTCACCGTAACCTGATTCAACTTTCTGCAATCGATGCACAATCTCAAGGAACCGTCTTTCTTCCGCACAAATAAAACCGGTGCTCCCCACGGGGAAACACTAGGGCGTATAAACCCTCGATCAAGCAACTCTTGCAATGAACCTTTAATTCCTTCAACTCTGCGGGAGCAAACCTATAAGGTGCTTTCGAAATGGAGCCGTACCCGGCAAAAGGTCTATATAAACTCAATCTCACGATCGGGCGGCATATCATACTCGGTAGAGAAAACATCGGGGAATTCCCGAACTACCCGAACACTATCCAAACTAAGGGATTCCTTCCTAGTATCAAGAACACTAGCCAAATACCCCTCACAACCACTATGCAATAATTTTCTCGCTTTCATATAAGAAATTAAGTGAACCTTTCTACTAAGAGGACTAGCCTCAAACAACAAATTTAGGCACATCGGGAATAGAAAAAAGTAACAGTTTTCTTACGGCAATCAACGGAAGCATGAAACTTGCTCAACCAATCCATACCCAAAATGACATCAAAGTCTTGGATAGGAAGAACTACCAAATCCGTACAAAGGACACGACCACAAATAACCACATCACAAGCACGAAAGACTCGATCAGAAATCAAGCATTCTCCTATAGGGGTCGATACCTCTAGCACGTACGGTAAAGACTCAAATGCAGCATTTAACAGAGAAGCAAATTGCACAGAAATGTATGAATGAGATGATCCTGGATCTACTAACGCTCGTGCGCTCACATTAGACACATAAACAATACCTCCAATAACCGAAGGATCATCGGTCCACCTGTTGTTGATTCATGGCATATATCTTTCCTTGAACTTTGGGCTTCCCAGCGGCGTCTTTTCTAACCTGATTAGTCAACCCTGAACCCTGACTCCCGATTGACTGCCTCGGGTGCCTCGTGCAATCTCTCACAAAGTGCCCCATTTCACACAATTGGTACACTTGCCTTGCTTTTTCCAACACCTATCCTCCGTATGGCCTACCCTCTGACAAAAGGTACAAGGCTTCCTATTCTGAATCCCCGGAGTAGTACCCAGATTTCTCGGTGTGGTTTGCCCCCTTAAACTGAGATGATGCTCCCAGGTTACCTCGGTTGTCGGAACGGTGTTGAGGTTGAGATTTAGCATGGCTTCCCGGTTTACCCGTACCCACAACCTCGGTTTTCCTTTTGTGCTCCCTAATATCTTGCTCTATCAAGTAGGCTCGGTCTATCGCATCTTGGAAGGTCACAATCCGTTGGGCAATAAGTTGAGTACGGATGGAGGTCTTCAATCCCCGAATGAACCTCATAGCTTTTTGTTCCTCGGTCCTCACCAAATAGTCACAATACCGGGCTAATTCTGTGAACTTAGCCGAGTACTGTGCTATAGACAACAAACCTTGCTCCAAGTTGAGCAGCTCGATCTCCTTTCGGTTTTGATCAACAACCGGAATGAAATGTTCCTTGAATTTGCGCACAAACAACTCCCACACATACACCGTGTGAGTATCATCCCAACTAGCTTTAACACCCTTCCACCAATGCTCGGCGGCTCCCACAAGCTTATAAGCCGCAAACCGGACCCTATCCTCATCCGTGCAACCAAATACCTCATAAATCTTCTCCATCGACTCAATCCACAACTCAGTTTTCCGAACATCGGTTCCCCATTGAATTCAACCGGTTTCAGTTTGAGAAATTGCTCCAATCCATAGGGGTGGTGCTTGTTCTACCCTCAGACCTTGATCATGTATGGCCTTCATGGCCGTCTAGAACATGCCTTGAAACATAGCACGTGCTTCTTCCCTTGTGTCATTCTGATTCTGTGCCCCACTAGTACCTCCTCTGGTTTTCTTCCAGACATTGGAAACAATTACCTGCATAAAACATCAACCGTTACTCACTCCGAACACAACTACCCTCCTAGGTCATACTAGTCCACCTAGACTTATACTTAGAGCCAAACCATAGCTCTGATATCAACTGTCGCGACCCCGAACCCCGCGGGCCCGAAATCGCGAGCTGGACGTCGACTTAAAACCAAAACTGTGAAATACCGAAGTTAAAAATTCCATTTGACACCAAAAGGTGATGTTCCAAAGTTTTACAAATCCAAGTTTGAAATAACAAATACAACTATCATAAACTTCCACAAGTTTATGCCCAACAGAATATAAATGTACAATACTTAATGACGTCATTGTTTGGTACGACTATCCCAAAAAGGTTACACATTTATATAATGTAACCAACCTATAACCACTTTCCCCAAAAGAATGTATCCACACTCGACGTCCTCTTTCTCGTGATCAGCGAGACTAATCCTTAGCACCTGGGGGGGAGGGGGGGTGGTTAAGGAAAAACAAAGATAAAAGAAAGGGGGTGAGATAAATCTCAATAAGTTACTAATGCAACTACATGACATGTTATGATACAATAAGTAATAACAACATCAATATCTCATATAACATAGCAATTATCAGATAATAAATAGCAGCGGAAATAAACACATAACAAAGGATATTAGCCAAGGTTTCCAAACTGATACATCCAAATAAAGGATCGCTGCGCAGCTTCAATAATCAACAAATCACATCCTCATAATAGCATGAAAGCCGAAGAGAAATCCCCGGTACCAGAACAATAACCATAAGAGTGTCACAAAGGACAAGAGCCATGCCACAAAGTCATGCTCGGTAGCTAGATACATTCACAAAGGAGCTAACTTATCTCTTCCAAGGCCAATCTGGAAAAGGGGTATAGTAAGGGCAAACAATGGTCAACATTATAATGGACTTGGCTTTGCCAATATAATCTTTCCCATCGCCCGATGCAACAAATATGCCAGCTGGGCTTCCAAATAAATGCTAAGTAATAATATATTAGCACGATAAACAACTAATGATTCCAAAGTAGGGAACCAATCCAAATAAATTACCACAAAGGTAAACCAATCCAACAACACATCAAGGATGGACCACATTCCCAAAATGATACTTAATCAAATTCCATATCATATTTATTCACATAAGAATCAATTCCACTTAATAAAGTGTTCCACGATGTTATCTGAAGTTAACTAGGGTGATACTTCGAGCCTAGATCGGGCTTGAACCATAAAACAATTCGAAAACAAAGGTACTCAGGACAGCTGGTATGGGAGGTCGCCCATAGCCAGTCCGGGCGGTCGCCCAAAGCCCACACCCAAGCCTAAAACCCAACTGACTTCATGGGCGGTCGCCCAACCCAAAAGTGGGCGGTCGCCCACTCACTTTTACTCAAGCATTATATAAACATGATATGAACATTTTATACAAAATGGGGGAAAAGTAACTTACTTGAGATTTCCCAAAGATGATGGATTTCAAATATTTTTGACTCCAAACGAACCTATCGACGATCTAAACAAGATTCATGTTTTAAGAAATGAGAAATAACAAGAGGAAGAGGAAGAAAATGAAGAGAGAAGGGAGAGAAAGCTTACCTACACAGATGGAGGAGAGAGAGAGAGTTTGCTGGGAGGTGGAGTGAGTGAGGGAGAAAGTGAGGGAGAGGAGAAGGAGTAGGGAAATTATTTAAAAAGTTACATCTAGGCCCCTCCCCTTCTACTAACACAATACTACACTCCCTCCTACAACAATTAAGACTCAACAATACCACACTAACCCAAATGACTCAATTAAAATGCTAGGCATAAATTATTATAAACCACATAAATTGCACACATAATTATTTAGGTAAATAATAATTTAAATAAATAAATAAGCAAATAAATAAATAATAATTATTTATTACTAGTATTACTAGTAAAATAGAGCCTAGATTTCAGGTCGTGACACGTCAGCTTATCTCGTTCAATGCTTTCTCGATCACGAGTTGATTGATATTAGTAAATGATATTAATCACATCAATTCATTTGAGCGTGGCCACGCATTTCATCAATCTCATTCTACGAGTGGCCTAAGCCGATATCTCTCTTGAGAGAGGGACAAATTCCATATTACTTATCATTCTTCCCTATAAGGATCCGATTTATGCGAATCATAGCCTTTATGACTACCTGGTTAAGGGTAGTGGTTGACTATGTAAAAACATAATGTTCATCATATGGAAGACCATGATAGTCTCAGGTATAAGGATATCAAATGATATAACTATATGAGATTTAATTATGACATAAGACCATGACATA